>JASCZI010060418.1:75991-106298 GCA_036250425.1 Stylosanthes scabra
GTATTCGAATATATGCATTGGCCCTAAAGGGAAAAATATCTCCGAAGCTCTTAACATCTCATTCCATTGATTTAATCACAAGTAATTTTCTGCACTCTATCTTCTTATTTTCGTGCAACACATCACCATTCTCCTCAAAGTTTTAATTTGATCTGATTAGAATAATTGATAGATAGTATTTCTTGGTCCTTTATTCCTCGTGGGAACGATACCCACTTCACCGTGGTATTACTTGTACGATTCGGTGCACTTGCCGAGATCGGAGCGTATCAATAACATGGGGTCACTGCCAAATTCTTTTTCTTGCTCTTTTATTCACCACGTATGACGTTGCTAAGCCACGTATAACGTGGGGTTGCTGTCTTTAATTGCTTCTTTGGACGTCATGGCTCACGTATAACGTGGGAGAGCTCACGTATTACGTGTGCTCTCTGTCTAAGTTAGCATTGTGAGTTTTAATTCTCATGTATGACGGGAGGGCCTAGCGTATTACGTGGGCTCTCTGTCCAATCTTGCCTTTTGAGATTTAATTCCCACGTATGACGTGGGCTCTCCACGTTATACGTGGGCTTCAACACTTAGCCAAATCTCTTTTCTTCTCTGCTTCGTTCTCCTTTCTTCAATCCTCTTTGTTTGTTCTTTAATCACCTAAAATCCTTTGTGAAAACACTCTATAACATAAACAAAACTCAAAAGAACATCAAGTTTGTTTGATTGACAAATTGAGAGTATAAATCACAAGACTAATCATATAATTAAAGAGGAATTGAAGCTAAAAACAACTTAAGATGCACACGCATCAGCTATTTTGGAGATTTCACTTTTCTGGGCCAAGGCCCATCCATTTCTCAAACCCAATTCGACCTATATGGGAGAGGAACAGCTGAAACACAACAAGCATTCTCTCATTTCATCAATTTTAGCCTTAGAGTAGTTTTATGAGATTTTTGGGAGAGTTCTCCATCTCTCTCATTTTCTCTAGTTTTTCTTCTATGTTCATCATCCCTTAGGAATCCATTACCAACCAAACTCTTCTTTAATTACTTGTTTTGTGTGCTATTTTGTGGATACTTGTTATTTCATCTTAATGCAATTCTAGTTTCTTCATCTATTTTGCTTTCCTTTACATATTGCTATTTCTAGTTTATGTTCATGCTCTTTTATGATTCTTATGCTCTTGATTGTTGATTTACTTGTTGATTTACTTTATTGATCCTCTTGTTAGTTTATTTTCCACATTTGCTATCATGCCTTTATTTCTTGCCTACCAAGTGTTTGATGTTATGTTTACTATAATTATGGAGTAGTGATCTTGTGCTGGTCATGGGTTGAGGTGTGGATGATTCTAGCCACTAATCCCCAAAGAAAAGATGGGTTAATCCTTGGGTTGAGACCGTTCTGTAGACACCAGGCTTTCGCTAGTGAAAGTGAGTCCTTAATGGGGTGAACATGGAGGTTTTATCCATGTTCCAAAGACCTAGGTCCGTTGCACTAGAGTATGAGAAGCCTGGGACTTACGGAACGGTGTTAATCTACCCACTCGACCGTTTGGTAAAGTGTGGCTTCGCGGGTTATGTGACAACCATCTATATTTGGGATTAGTGGTGTTCATGGGGACACACAATACCTTGATCCAAAACCAAGCCCCCCTTTTTTATCAGTTTCTCTCTCAATCTCTCTTTTAATCTCTGTTCACACACACACACAAAATTGCAACCCCTGATTTTCTCACAATCAAAGTCGACCCATGCGTTAACTCGTTGGGAGAACGACTCGAGTCCCGTACTCGGTATTTTTAAACTTGGTTGCAAGCTCATGTGACAATTCTTCTTTGACGAGAACCGTCCTTTGCTTGTAACATAAACTATTTGGATTCCCCTACAACGATACCTTCTTATTTTCAAAGATAAGGGAATTCCGAATTAACCTTGTTGCGACGCCTCGGGCGGACGCTCATCAATATATAAAGGAAGCGTTTCACTTGTTTCAGTTTGTTTGACTGTCACATTGGATGTCGCCATTAATAGCCGTTCATGATCTAGTGATCTATTATAGACGGTGATGATTTAATAAGTTATCATTCCGTAGTCTGCCTCAATTAAACTCTATAGTGGGACATTGACTGGTCCGTACAATTCCCTGCTATAAGCCTATAACACGTATGTGATCTCCCCTTTAACCCTTACGGCTCAGAGGCTTAGCCGCTATATTCCTTCAAACCTTCAACGAAAACACGTCAAATTCGTCGCAACTGGCACGCCGCCCCACGCCTCCGGTGGCACAGCAACGATTATCACATTCTTATTCTTAAGCTCACTTGTTTATTTAGGAACTTCTCAGCAGTTCAATGGGTGAGGCAAAGCAAGACAATGTTGTTCTATTTTCAGTTCACTCCACAATCTCTAAAGAATCCGAAAATCTAGAAGGAAAATGCACCAAAATTGAAAGCTATGATTTCAACCAAGGCCTCAATTACCATCAGCTTCTCAAGTTCATGGTCATCACTGGTTTTCAAGCTTCAATCCTAGGAGACGAAATCAAGTCGTTAATTTAATGGTTTGTTTTGTTTGATTTTCTTAGTGCACACCATCTGTTTGTTTTTGTGATTATGTGACTTTTTTGCTCATATTGTCTTTGCGACTTTTGGGGAACTGGGTTGAAGCTAGATTGGAGGCTCGCTGATGAACCTGTAGCTGACGATTACAACATGAGGAAGAGAGGGATTTGGGTTATCGAAAGTCTATTACTTGCAAGGTGTTTCTGGGATTCACTTCTAATATCATCTCTTCTGGTGTTAGAGACCCTGTTCGGTTTCTCGTTCAACATCACATGGTGAGTATCTGGCTATTTTAGTATGTGTCTTTTGTGGTGCCATAAAATGATTGTTCAAGCTTTTGTAGCTGGTGCATATAAGTGTATATATAGTATCTTTAGTTCACTACTAAGTATTTTGTAGCATCGTGTAAGAAGAGATTTTGTTGTTAGATTGTTCATCAATTGGGTGAGGAGTATCACATTTACTGGTTGTTGCTAATCCCCTTATTGGAGATATATTTAAATTTTTTTCTGAGTGATTTTATAAAACAATGATAGTGTGTGTGCTTGTCGTCTGTGCTAAAGGAAGTATTTTTTCCTTTGAAAAAGAAAATTAAATTCAAATTGTGATAGTATTATAAACCCCTTATCTATTCTGCAGGTTGATGTAATTGTGATAACAACTGGTGGCATTGAAGAAGATCTTATTAAGTGCCTTGCACCAACATACAAAGGAGAATTCTTCCTGAATGGAGCCTATCTGCGTTCAAAAGAATTGAATCGAATTGGTAATTTGTTGGTGCCTAATGACAATTATTGCAAATTTGAGGACTGGATTATTCCCATTTTTTATCAGATGTTGACGGAACAAAATAATGAGGTACTTTATTTTATAGCTCTCTTCTAGTGTGTTAAGTGTTAACAAAACTTATATGGTTCAGTTTTTTGTGGATGCATGGAATCTTATTTACTATTTGTACTTTATTTTATAGCAAAATCACAATTATTATTGACGTTTCTTTCATATTTTCCAGAACAATATTCCAGTATTTTGTCCAGGCTTAACAGATGGCTCATCGGGAGACATGCTATACTTCCATTCTTTTTGCAACCCTGGTTTTATTGTAGGCATAGTGCAAGGTTCTTCCTACTCTTTTTTGAATTTCAGCTTCTTGAGGGAGTGTGAACTGTGTAGAATGACTCTCAATTGTAGTATCCTTGGGAATGTTCTCAGGGGAGAAAAAAATATATTTTGAAGAATTTATCATTGAGTAATTAAATTTGTAAGTGAAGTATGGGTCGTTCTAAGAAACCCAATCTATTTCAAACTTGATTTGTTTTAACTGAAATTAGCAATTTGTCATAATGGGATTTATATTTTTTGTTTTTAGGGTTATTTAATTCGGAAATTGAAAGATATAAGTGTGAAGAGTTTTTTTTTTTCTTTTGACAGGTATAGGAAATAAAAGTAGAGTAAGAATTTTTTTTTTCTTGTAAGAATTTTTTAAAAGCCAAAATAAAAGTAAAGAGTATTTTTTTTTTCTTGTAAAGAATATTTAATGATATGAAATAAATAAAATGATTCATTATGCTTTAACTCCAAAATATATCATTTGAACGTCATGTTAAAATTAAAAATACAAAACTTTTTACACCTCGAGACATACTTCTCTCCCCTTGCAGTTGTAGATTGCAGTAGTTGCAGTTACATTTCAAATCCGCCAATCTGAATATTCAGACTATGACAAAGCTCGTGTATTTTCTTTGGTCATCATTATGGCTTGATAGAAATTCATTTATTTTTAATAGGAATAAGAAACGTCCTGGTCCCAGTTGAAAATGCTCGCGATAGAGTTACTAGTCTCTCTTATTTGCTGGCGTTAAAGAATTCCTTAAAGTTATCCCCAATAATCGTGTCTTTATTCTTCTATTATTTCTCTTATAATATTGTTTTATTTCCTTTAAAAATACAAAACTTTTATACAAATAAAAAATAATTTTCTATTTAGTTTTATAAAAAAAACTAGACACCATTATTTTTTTAATTTTAAATAAGTATTATCTTTTTATTTTCAAGTATTTAACGAATACAAATATTTTTTTATATTATATTTTATTGTGAAAATAAAAAATAAGGTAAAAGAAAATTAAATTCTCCATTATACATAAAATGTGAAAAAATGGTATTCTTTTTTCATGTTTATGAAAGTCCAAATTTATCATAACTATTAAAAATTTAAAACTAAACCAGATGTGATCATGGATAATTTATTTTTATTTTTTGAAAGTGATCATGGATAATTTAAAGTTTGAACAATGAATATTTACATATACGAAAGTATTAGTCTATCCACTATTCACAGCATCACCTCCTAATTCGAATATTTTGTGTGTAGTATGTGTAACAGTGTATATATTTTGTAAGTTGGTTAGCTTTTTCACCTTGTAAGCGATTTGAATGTTAAGAGTGGAAGAGAGGATTGCGATTTATTACAATGGCGATGCTGCTGCAGCTCATGGCGGTGGGGAGGAGAAGAAAGAAGAAAGTGAAAGCCCTTTTTTATATTTTTTTTCTTTGATTTTTGTTTGGGTTTTGTGGAATTTAATCTTTGTTTTAAATAATTTTTTAATTTTTTTTGGTGACTTAATAATTTTTTAATTTTGAATGGATAGATGAAAATTGATTGAGTGTTGATATTTGTTAAATACTTAAATTTAAATGGGTTGTGTTTGTCTAAATAATATAAATAGGGGATAATTATGTCTTTTTATACAAGCTATAAAAAGTTAAAAACTTTGAGGCCCCTTTCATAGGAGCTAGTTATTTATTACAATTCAACCTCTTTATTAAGGTTATTTCGAGATTTGCCTTTTAGCTAAAGGACAAACAATTCTCATTTAACCTGGTAGCGCTTGGCACATTGGATAACATATAATTCAACTGTCTCATGGAAAACTTTCCACATATATATATATAACTTTTGGTGGATTTGCGAAAGCATGGCTAAGTTGGCTAAGGAGCTTTGGCTAATATGATATCGACATGTGGTAGGGATGAATTCGGTCACTACTCTCCACATGAAAATCCTTCATTGGCCTATCAAATCATGGCCACCATGAACCACTGAACACCATGCGATCATGGAACTTGCCTTATATATAAATTGTGTGCTTTTAGTTACTTTTTTAAACATTTCTTATAACAGAGACTCATATTTTTTTTTTGGACATCACAGACTTATTTTTTGAGTGTAAAAGCTTGAATTTCATGTAATATTCGATAAAATGAAAATGCTGCTTAATACTTTATGAATAAAATTAAAGGCACGATTAAATACTAGACCAGAAGAAGAAGACAGTGATGGCAATGACAGTGATGGCAATGACATTGACATTGGAGAAAAAGAGGAAAAACAAAGATGGATAACACAGTGAAGAATAAAGAGGGAGAAGGAGAAACACAATGGAGGAAGAGAAGAAAAAGATGATAAAGAAGAAGAAAAAGAAGAGGAGAAGAAATCTGGTTATTTTTTAAAAGAAATCTGGTTCGTTTTTCAACAAAAGGCAGTTCGTTGAAGAAGAAGAAATCCGGTTCATTTTTCAACGAAATGTAGTTCATTTTTCCCCACAAAATCTTGTTCTTTTTTAAAACGAGATTTAGTGTGGTTTTTTACGGACAATTTAGGGTTTAAGCTTAGCCGTCTGTAAATGGAGGGTGTCGTGACATTCTTTGGCAGGAAATTGGCACCAAATTTGCCGCCAGTACACCCCGCCTCCATATTTCACTGCGACGTTCTAATATTATAGACGGGTGTAACAAAAGTACCGACGGATAAAGGTTGTCTGTACTTGAGCTGAATGTAGTAGTGACGAAATCCGATTTGTTTTTTTCATGAAATGTAGTTCGTTTTTTTAACGAAATCCAGTTGGTTTCAAGAAGAAGAAGAAGAAGAAAAAAAACCCTCACTTTCTTCATCTTGCTCAAAAGGATAAAAAAGATACAACAAAAACTGAGATTGATCTAAATTGATTCAAAATAGCAAATGATACAATAAAGATACAACAACAACAAAGAACGTAATAGAGGAGAAGCGGATGAGGAGGTAGCGAAGAGGAGGAGGAGGAAGAAGAAGAAGAAGAAGAAGAAGAAGAAGAAGAAGAAGAAGAAGAATGTGCTTCATTCTTTATATAAATCTAATTCAAATTCTGTTTATATGAAGAACGAAGTAAATTTCATTGAAAATATGAAGTTCATTTCATTAACAAATGAAGCACATTTCTTCTCCTTCTGTTCTTCAAGAAACAAAGTATATTTTAAAAAAGCAGAATCCGAATTAGATTTATATAAAGAACGAAACACATTTCATTAAAAAAACGAAATTTCTCCTCTATGTTCCTCTTCTTCTTCCTTTTACTATTCCTCCTCCTCTTCCTTCACTGTGTTATACTTTTTTTCTTCTTATTCTTCTCCATTGTCAATGTTATCATCGTCGTCAATTTCCTCATCCCCCTCCACATTGTAGCCGCTGTCATGGTCGCTATCGTCGTTTTCTCCTCCTCCTCCTCATCATCCTCCTACTCGTCATTGCCGCCATCGTCATCACTGTTGGAAGCAGGGACTGATGCATGCATAACACACTGGGGGCAAGTGCCCCCACTAAAATTTCTACTTCCTTTGCTAATATATAGGTTTACATAATAGATGTCCCATCAGTTTAATTATATGCCCCATTGTTAAAAATATTTTATATTTACTTTCATGTTAAATGTTAAAATGCAATTGTTTAAATAAGATTTAGTGGTTCATTTTGTTATTTAACCATTATTTTATTTAAAAAATTACAAATATACGATGATCTTTTTATATCTTAGAAAAAATACAATTATTATCTCATCCTACATACTAGTTTTTCTAAGAAAAATTTAATTTATAAATTAACTACAGGAAGGAAAAAATGAAAGTTGAATATACTATATTCAAATTCAAATGAAATATAAAAATTTAATAATGCAAAAAAATATTTTAAATATTATACAAAAGAAAGTAAATATACATTTACTTTTAATCAAATTTTATTAATTATCTTTTTATGTTTTAGATTAATATATGTAATCTATGCTTAGATTTTATATATGTATCCGTACATGCCGGAGTTTGCGTGTTAATTTTTGCTCTCATTGATTAAAATTTTTGAATCCTTGACATGGTTGGAGCTGAGAGCAAAAAATGGCAGTAACAACAATAATATAAAAAGAACGTGAGGGAAAACAATTTGATTTGAGTTGGTTAGTTAAAATGTATTTTTTGTTTTTTGCAAAGATAGGTAATTTTATTTCTGAATGAAATTAAAAGGTCCACAATTGGACAACATGAAAGGGTGAAATGGGGATTTCCCAAAAGGCAACATTGCCCAAACACAAGTGAAACAACATACTAAAATAAACTAAGGAGAAGAAGAAGAACGAAGGGCAGAAGAGGCGACAGAGATGAATTCAGATGCCAAATTCCCAGCTCGAGACAGAACTTCCTCAGTTGAGACACGTCTCCCTTCAAAGACAAAGAGGTTTCTGGAAAGCCAGAGAAACCATAGAGTGAAGACGAACTTGGTGAGCAGGTGCTGGTTATGCTGATGGGATGTGAACTGTTGAAATATTACGTCCAACCATTTCAATGGATGATGATGATGCAGATTTAAAGGGATCAGGTGGGAACCAAACTTTTGCCAGACTTCAAGAGAACTCGGGCAAGAAAAGCAGCAGTGGAATGCCGATTCCGAACCTTGATAGCAGCGAGGGCAAGTACCAGATATTTGGGGCAAACGAGAGTGAAGTCGCTCCAAAACCGGTAAGCCATTATGACTCATCTTCCATAGAAATACCTTAATTTTAGGATTACATTTGAGACCCCAAATTGTATTCCATAATCTTGTATTCTTGAATCTGTCATCTAGAACATGTTCATGAGCATGGTAAAAATAGAACGCAATGTCATAACCTGAAGAAACTGAGTAGAGTCCTTTCCTATCCTGAGACCAAATTAGTTTATCATCACCCTGTGTCTTCTGTATTTGTCCAATTTTAGCAGCTTCTGGTGGACGAAAACAATGATTGATAAGAGGGAGGTTCCACTCTCCTCTTGGGTTAAGTAGCTGGTTAACCCAAATCAAATCATCTTGTAGACAACTCCCTATAGGAAGAAAAAATTGTGCTGAATCCCCAAACCATCTGTCCTCTCGAATGTTGATTGTAGTTCCTCTGCCAACCTGCCATTTAATACCCTTTTCAAGAACTTTTCTTCCTTCTAATAGGCTCCTCCAAGCCCAAGAGAGGTTGCTGCCAGTCTCAGCTTTCATAAAAGATGAATATCTGAAGTACCTGTTTCTATAGACTTGACATAGCAATGAGTGTTCTCAAGTGGCTAGACGCCAACCTTGTTTAGCAAGCATCACTAGATTAAAAGCTCTAAGGTCCTTGAAACCGAGTCCTCCAAGCTTCTTAGGCCGGCACATCGTATCCCAACTTATCCAGTGCATTCGTTTTTCATCCCCTTTTTGACCCCACCAGAATTGCATCATGAAGCTATGCAATTCCTCAAGAAATGTATCTGGGAGTTTGAAACATCTCAATGTGTACATAGGAACAGTCGAGGCCACTGCCTTTAATAGGACTTCACGTCCACTTGTCAAGAGGAAGGAGTGTTTCCAATGCTGCAATTTCTTATAAACCCTCTCTTTGATGTAATTAAAGGTTTGCTTTTTAGATCTATGAATAATTGAAGGCATACCAAGATATTTGTCTTGGCCTCCAACATGAGAAATGCCAAGAAAATCAGCCAATGTAGTACGAACTTGAGGGGGGGTATTTTTACTAAAAAACACAGAGGATTTAGACAGATTAAGTTGTTGGCCACTGAGAGATCCATAGGTGTTTAGGATGTGAAGCAGATTCTGGCAATGCTGAACGGATGCTTTGCTAAATAGAAGAGAATCGTCTACAAAAAAGAGATGGCTAATTGAAGGGCATCTCACATTTAGTCTCAAGGCATTCACCATGTTATTCTGTTCTCCTTTGTGGAGCAGATAGGATAGTCCTTCTGCATAGATGAGGAAAAGATAAGGGGAGAGGGGATCGCCTTGACGAAGCCCTCTTGTAGGTTTGAAAAAACCCATTGGTTGGCCTTCCACAACAACAGAATAAGAGACCGTAGTGACACACTCTTTAATCCAGCTTATCCATCTTCTGCTAAAACCAATTTTCTTCATTACATACCAGAGATAACTCCATTTAACTCTGTCATATACTTTACTCATATCCAGCTTCGATGCCAATTGTTTGATTATGTAGATTAATTTTATTATATATTTGAAATTTAAAATCTTAAACACAATTAATTTAAAAAATAAAAACACAAAAAAATTATTTAAAATTTCTGAATAATTAACCATATAAAGATAAATTTTATAATTTAATTAAAAAATTATTTTTATTATTGCGTCAAAAACTGTATTTTATATTTGAAATTCAAAATTTTAAAACACGGTTAATCATGAAAATTAAAAAAATTAAAATTAAAATTTAAAAATTTATGCGGTAACACTTAAGCAAATAATACCCTAAAACCAATCTCTAGCCGCCACGTCAGCACAAAGCCTTCCAATTGTATCACTACTAGTATTAAACTTGCTTGATGCACGAGCTTTATATTCTAATTTAGTATGGTAAATTGGATATAGTGATTTATAAAAAAAATTTATTAAGTTTAGTATGACATTATTAATGGAATTATATAATCAATGTAATAATATATTATCATAAAGTACAACTCTTTTCTCTCGCCCTTGCTCTCCCTCTCTCTCCTTCTCTCTTTCTTTCTCTCTCCCTTTTCTCGCTCTTGCACTCCCTCTTTCCATATTTCTCCCCTTCTCTCTCCCTCTTTAATTTCCCCCCTATCTCTCTCTCCTAGCCTTCTCCTTCTCCCTATCTATCTCCCTCACTCTCTCCCTCTCCTCTTCTTTCTATGCAAATAAAAATAAATAATCATACTAGGTAATCAATAAAAATTCAGAATCCCAGCCAACAACTTAAATTAAATGTTTTATTTCTTTTAAATTTTGGATGTTCTGTTTTAGGTTTCGAAAATTCTATTTCTAAAAAGATAAAAAGTTAGCTGAGGTTGCTTTAAGTTTTGAATGTTTTATGACTTCCATTATGGATGTTGTATACTTGTATAAACAGTGATTTCGAATGTTATTTTTTATTCGCTGATTTGTTGGTTAAAAAATTATTGGTTAGATATACTTTTCCAAAAACAAATCATTTTATAATGATATTCACAACTTAACTGTATATTTAAAATTTAAAATTATAAACACAACTAATGTGTCATATTTTATTTTAGATTTAATTATGCAATAAGTCCCTACACTTTCATTCAATTTGTAATCATGTCCCTACACTTTTAAAGGTTGCAATTTACTCCCTACATTATATATAAATTTGTAATTAGGTTTCTACAGTTAAAAAATCATTACATTTGACAGAATATTTCAGAGCATATTCTATATCATCATCCCCAATTTCAGATTACTAAAAACCCCATTTCTTCATTCTTCGTTCTTCACTATCGAGGGCTTTTTTTCTTTCCCTTTCTCTCTGTTGCTTCGGTGTGATACGGCTAGGGCTGGAGGAAGTGGTTGTTGTTGCTTCGATTGTAGTGGGCTGAAGAAACTCCTCATAAGCCACACACCGTCAACGGTTCTACATGTTCTCTGTGAAGTAAGATTTACAACTACTTCATCCTCTTCTTCCTTTACGGGTGTACATAATGCTTTTTTTGTTTTTTTAGTGCTGAGTGTACATTGCTCTATTTATCATCACTACACATGGTACAAAAACTTGCTTGAGTAAAGAAGTGATATCCTGCTTAAATCAGGACCCGATGAAAAAGCAATTTCTAAGAAAATGGCTGATGTTGTTTGCTGGGACAGGGGATTGCACAAATCCATTGGGTAATATACATAGAAATGTGCTAGTATTATGTTTATTGTTTATTTTGTTCCTTTTCTTCAGAGTGAACCTGGAATTAGAGAGCATGATGAGAATAGATCCCAAATAAAACTAAGAAGAAGTGGGAGTTCGGTCACTTGTAGCAATTAGTGGCCAATATGGACACAATAGAAGGCATTGCTCTAATCCAAATATTACAGTTCTTAGTAAGCAATTCAATATGTATTTTTTAAAATTTTCTTTTCAAAAATTGAACCTCAGTGTTATTATGACTGTTATGGGCAATTGTAATTTCAGGTCTCTTTGTCCCAGCTTTAGGAAATGGAATGGGAGGACAAAGAGGAGTTAGAAGGGGAATGCAACCAATTACTAAGCTGTTCATGTTCCTAGATCTAAAATAATTCCACCAATCTTATCTGCACCAGTTGATATGCTAGAAGCCACACAACCGTGGCTTCCTGCTAGGGTGGCCTCTCATGTTTCTGACCACCACCAACAATATCTACAACTCAAGCCTCAACGTATCCATCACAAACATGAAAAGATTCAAATCCACCACCCAACACAAGAGGTCTTGGTGTGACGAGAAGTGGGAGTTAGGTGTGAGGAGGCCAACAATAGGGAAAACTGTCTCCATGGACCTCACACTTAATTAGGCTTTATTTATTATTGTTATATCATCTAAGTTGTATTGGTTATTGAGTCACAGACCTTATTGTCACTTTGTGTTTACTCTTGACAAAGGACTAAACTCATGAGATAGATATTAAAGAGGGCATAATGGTAAAATTATGAGAGCTAACAGTTTATTTTAACGTCAAAGGTTATCAAGGACTTAATTATAAGTTTATATATAACGAAGGGACTAAATTACAACCTTTAAAAATATAGGGACTTATTACAAATTGAATGAAAGTATCGGGACTTGTTGCATAATTAAACCTTTATTTTACGACCCCATACATTCAAACTTATTACTAAATTTCTGATACTTAATCATAGTTTTCTACCATGTAGTTCTTAGTTGACCATAGTCATTGCCTGACACAGCAGTCAAGGAAAGCTCCGCATTCCAAAATTGCATGTGTCCTCTTCTTTAGAAAACTTCACAAAACTGGATATATGTTTCTAATAGTCTATAGTCTATTTCTTAAATACTAATACTTACTTTTAAGTTTACACAACAATGAACCACTTAAGCTATATGTATTTTAATAGAATACAATCCTATAACTACTATTAGTGCATGTTGCATTGTTTGGAACTGATAGTTTCACCATGAGTAGAAATGATATATGGTTTGTAATGAATGTTTAGCTAAACATACACAATAAACAAGCTGAACAGGATAAGAAAATAATAAATCATGATAGGGTAAAATGTGTGTATTCATGTATTATAATTTTACCTAAAGTTAAAGGGTATGTGGACATAAAAACTTGGTTTAAAATTGATTGGAAGATAATAGTAATAAGAATGATCCTATATGTATAAGTTAGTCAGTATATATTGATTATATAGCAACTAAAGAAGAGCAAATGTTGTACTTTATAGGGGAAAGTGCGAGTGAAGAATGATGCAGCAACATCTTTGGGAACAGAACTAACACTACAATTTCTTTTTGAGGAAGCCAATAAGAAGGTAACATTAAGGAAGAGGAGCTGAGAATTGTGACAAGCTGCATGAGAATGGTGGAGTGGACCGCTGGGAAGGAAGATAGGTGTTGGGAGCAAAGATTCATTCGAAACAAATAAAGCGAGAACAACGAGGGTGTAATAGAAGAATGAGGAGAGATTAAAAGGAGAGATTTGTATTAGTAGAGAGGCAAGTATGAGGAGATGTGCATGAAGAAGGACATGAATTTATGGTGATAGCCAAAGGGGCCAATTAAAATCTACTCATGTAGGAAAGGTGAAGATGCTGTTGCTTTTTCTTTATATTAGTTTACATTGCTTGTGTATGAGCCGCGTAGTATATCTTTGAGGTGTTTTAATTTTGTTGTGATATGATAAACGCATGATTTGTGGTTTGTTTTGATTGCTATGTGAAAGGCAATATGAACAATAAATCAAATATTTTCGTACTACGTAAAAAAATCATGCATTCTTATTAGAACCACTTAAATATTAATGCCTATTTCCACTTTTGCTAAAAGATGTTTTAGTGTAACATTTTAATTGATTTTTTTTTAGTTTGATTAGGTGTTCTTGACTGGATATTATTAAACTTTCTAAAGATATATTTGGTAAAAAAATTTGGCCTACATT
The DNA here is from genome assembly GCA_036250425.1 of Stylosanthes scabra. NCBI lineage: Eukaryota > Viridiplantae > Streptophyta > Magnoliopsida > Fabales > Fabaceae > Stylosanthes > Stylosanthes scabra. The sequence goes on from JASCZI010060418.1 coordinate 89,800, forward strand.
GAGATGTTATATTTTTTTCTTCAAAATACTCAATTAATTTGGGTTGAGCTAAAACAACAAACAAAAGGATTAATCATCAAGCCTTTTTCTACAATTTTTTTTGGTATCTAGTCTTTTTCTACAATTGTTTTTATATATAAAAGTATAGCTGAAAGTAAAAAGTAAAAAATAAAAAATAAATAAATAATGTCGCTAAAGAGCAACATTACTTGGAGTAAATTTATCATATAAATTATATATGAATCAAAACTATAACATGGCTGTAACCTCAAACCTTTCTTTAAGTTCATAAATAAAAAAAATAAATATGTTTATATTCGAGTGATATATTAAACAATTACTATATTGCATAATAGATTAAAATTCAGCAAGTTATATTTGTGTTTATCTTTAATATAAGCATTAGAAATAAATGAAGTTTATATATATATATGAAAAAAATAAAGTCCAGATTATTCAAAATATAAATTTCTTATTATGTTTGATTAATTTTTTCTTGTGTTTAACATTTTTTTATTGTGTACTTGTTCTTAATTGAAAGCATAATCATCATAATATATATTATTTAAAATATTTAATATATTCATACTAAAGTAGGATTTATCTTTGAATTGGAATTAAAAAATAACTTCTTACATTACGTCACTATTCAAGAATCCTATTTTATATTTAAAATTTTAAATATAATAAATGTGATAAAAAAAACAATTCACAAAATTACAACAACGTATGAAAACTTATTAATTTGTATTACTATAAAGGTAAAAAAATGAAGATATAAACATGTCACATATTACTTTACTTATACTTCCGTGCAGCACAAATGGCATAATATATTCATAATATGAAAATGTTACACATATTTTTAAAATTTAATTTTAATACACTTTTAGTATAAGACAATAATTTTATACATGTAATTATGTAACACTATAACATAAAAAGTGATCACCTTTTATATTAATTATATGAATGACTATCCAAAATAACTTATATTTTTGTAAGACTGTACAAAATATTTTATATTAGAGAGAGTAAATAATTTATTTTTTAAAAATATAAAACTGAATTTTGTTATGCTCTATCTAATTCTAAAGAAGTTATTTATTTCTAATGATTATATTAAAAATAATATAAATATAAATTATTTAAGTATTGTATTCAATAAGTTGACTAAATTATTTAATATGATACATATTTTTAATAATAAAAATAAATTTTACAAGATTAAATTAACTTATTTAAACTTAACCAATAAAAAAAAATTTACACCATTTTGGAAAAACATATGAAAATGTACATTCAATAGAAAAATTATGTCAATCCATTAAGATATAATATACTACAAGGGAATATTTATGACAAAGAATGAGCTCCCATCTTAAATGATCAACCCTTTAAAATTAAGCTCATGTAATATTTTTCTCAGACGTTAGAGAAAATGCATTTCAAGTACACTAATTGGTAGACATGAGAAGATTAATGTCAGATTCATTAATAAAAACACTTATCTAGAATTATTGTTTATCATATTCTAACATGATAAAAATAATGGAAAATGTTTGACTCGCAGTTCACCAGCCACGTTACTTCATGTAAATTATTGCAATGGCATACCTTGAATATTAATGTGTATATGTATGTGAGATGAAATAAAGCAAACATCTTTAATTAAACAATATAAAATGTGAGCCAATAATAAGATAGATATATACATATGTACTCATTAAGTGCGTATGTTTAACATCATTATCATTATGATGCATAAAAAAACTTTGGCAAACTAGATACCAAAAAAAATTATTAACTCTTAAAAACTTTGCACATAATAAAAGTCATATAGATAAGGGGAAGAAGAGTCCTAGTTACTCCTTTTCTGTTATTGTATCATATTCATGGTCGATACAAGCCATAATAATAATACTAATTAATAAATAAACATTATATATGGCAAATAAGAAATAACAAATAACACTTGCCTTTCACCCGCTCACCTTTTTTTTTTTTTGCACTTTATCCATAAGTTGATGCTATTAATTATTATGCTAAGCAATTTCTTCCACCATGTAGCACAATTTGGTAACGAGTACCCCCACTAGTAGTTTGCTATAATCTAATTATTATTTATCATCCTTCTCAAAGACCCTACTTGAAGTATGAGTTGGTGACTCCAAATGTATGCAAATAATTATTACACTTTGAACCCATTTTCACCCACATGCAATTATACCTAGAGCTTGTTTCGCAGGCCATATAAATAATAATCCCAATAATTCTCACTTTTTGACTTTTTCCCCCCTCGGTTAGTAAGAAGACAGAAGACGTAGTTACATACATATATTTAATTTTAAGAGTTTTAAAAGAATAAAACAAATCGTTAACACTACCAATACAAATCATTTAATAGTTAAAAAAGCCATTTAACCAATATTATTTTGTTATCAGGCATTAGAAAAAGCATTGAACACTAATATTTTTTTAACAATAACGCAAACATCAGAGGAGAGAAATAAGAGATATTGATAGTGCATTATTATATATTATATATTATTTTAAAATGATCAATATATTATTCAAATAATAATAAAAGATAAATTAAGTTGACTTTCTTTAAAGTAAGGTAATACATTATACTCAACGTGCACCTTTTGATGAGATTAATTAGTTTAGCATAATTTAAGGAATAAATAGAGAAAATTAAATTTTATTTAGTTAATATTGATCATTTTCTAAAATTATAATTTTTTTTAAGATTTAAAATTTAAAATTTAAGATAAAAAGAATAATTTTTTTAAAAAGAAAAATGGTATAAGTATTTTTACCACTAAATTCAAGTAAGTAATCATTTTATGTGTTTCATCCTCATGCTCCTTCTTATTCAATTAGTGTGAGAGATTTTTTGTTGAGTTAGAAGTTAGAACCAACTTATATTAATTGAACCTAGGTGGCAAAAATACTGAAATTATAATATTACTTTTTTTAAAAGAAAATGACTGATGTTAATAATTGAAAAGATTAACTCCCTAATTAAACTCAATTTTATAAATCAAAAGTCAAGCATTATATAATTTTTTTTTTGTACACCTCCATCTAAGTCCCAAACAAACATGTTTTTATTACTAGAACGAACATGTTTTTAAAAACAAACAAACATGTTTTTAACCTGTTCGTGTCAACTATAAACATGTTCGTTGTATATATAGATTTCTGAAACGAACAGAATATTATTACTAGAATGAACATGTTTTTAAAAGCAAACAAATAGATTTTAAAACCTGTTCATGTCAACTATAAAAATATATTCATTGTATATATAAAGACATGTTCGTTTGTGACTTGAATGGAGATGTACACCAAAAAGAGATATACATGTAGCATTGTTATATATATATATATATATATGAAGAGGGATATATTTACACTAGTGTAAATGTTTTTTGACTTACACTCTTTATTAGCCATTAGATTCACATTAATCTAAAAGCTATTAATGTCTCATTGAAAAACAAAATATCCATCTTTGATAACATGTAAATCTAATGGCTATTAATAAGTGTAAGTCAAAAAAATCTTCTCACCGATATAAGTAGATCCTCCTCTATATATATCTATATATATATATATATATATTCGCAACAGACAACTGTTGTCCCAAACAAAGGAAGACTAGAATGATTATCAAAACCATGCGCAATTTTATATTTAATTTGTATGGAAACTTTAATCAATTGGTGTCACCAGCCAAAAGAAGATCCAATAATTCGTATAGCCCACATTGGTAAATAAAATCATACCCATTTCCTCAACTTACAACAAATCAATTGCAATTCATACATGGAACTCCAACAAATTCTTCTCACATCAATTTTGTTGCTCTCATTTGCTAATTTTGGATTCTCTTTCCCTTCCCAACCTCAAGGTAACAAGTCTACAATTTCATGTGACTCTATTGAGTTGTTTTCTTACTCAGCTAGAATGCTTGATACATGATTTTCTTCTTTCTTTTTTTACCCTTTTTTAATTAATCTGAGAAACGTTAAATGATAATAAACATTTTTTTCTTTATATTATATTTAAGCCAATATTAACTAAGTTTCCATTATTTTCTATTAAAAATTTTAGTCCCTAGCATCTCTAAAATACAAATTAGAGATGAAGATGAAGAAAAATTGTGTATTTCTAACTTATTAGGTCTAGAAAAGACAGAAAAATATAGAAAATTTATAATTTGTTTATAAAATTTATATCACTATCGCTTTGTCTTTCACTTAGTCATAACTAAATACTGATTTGTTGCCAATTTTTTGCTATTTTTTATACACACTTAACATGGTTAAGAATTAATTTATAAAACTCTTTAATTAGCTAAAAATAGAAGGCTTATTACATAAAATTCCAAACTTTTTTCTTTCTAGTATAAATTCTAAAAACATTTTATCTATAGTGGTGAAAGTATTTAGTAGTCCTTTAAAGATTATGAATAAAGATTCTAAATATGTGGTTGTAATTATTTTTAATATATACCACTATTTGGTTCTCTAAACAAAAACTTGTACTGTAAACAAGAATTTGATAGTAAAAGTATCTAGTAGTCCATTTTTTTATTGGTTCTCTAAACAAGAACTTGTACTGTAAAATGTAGGCAACAGAAAATGGCACATGACTTCAGATGTTAAAGAAGTATCTGGAAAATCCTATGACTACATCATAGTTGGTGGAGGAACATGTGGGTGTCCATTGGCTGCAACACTGTCCCAGAAATTCTCTGTTCTACTCATAGAAAGAGGTGGTTCACCATATGGGAATCCCTATGTAACTGAAAGAAGGTACTATGGATTTCCACTCATCCAAACAGACAAATACATGTCAGTGGCACAGTTCTTCACATCACAAGATGGGGTTGCAAATGTGAGGGGAAGAGTTCTTGGTGGTTCTTCAGCTATAAATGGAGGGTTTTACAGCAGGGCAAGTGATGAGTTTGTTGGAAAATCTGGTTGGGACAAGAAAATGGTTAAGGAAGCTTATGAGTGGGTTGAATCCAAGGTTGTTTTCCCACCTTTTTTTCTCAGTCCTTGGCAATCTGTGGCAGAGTTTAGCCTCCTTGAATCTGGGGTTTTGCCATACAATGGATATAGTTTGGAACATGTGAAGGGGACAAAGATTTCTGGAAGTGTTTTTGATGCATTTGGAAGGAGGCATACCTCTGCTGATCTTTTAGATGCTGGGAACCCCAAGTTACTCACTGTTCTTGTCAATGCCACAGTCAAGAGCATCATCTTTGATCACAATGGTAAGAGAGAGGCAAAAGAAATTAAGTGTTTGTATCCTTTTTATATTTAATGATTTATATTCATGTATTTTCATTAGAAAAAAAGTTGGGCTTATTTAATTGCATTTTAGTCCATGAAAACTTTAAAATCATCTGTGTTTTACAGTTTTAGTCTTCAAACCCAATTTTGGCAATTTTTTCATAGATTATTAACTGGATTTGGGGTTTACTTTGTCAATGTTATACACTCACATAGGCCAATACTTTTTTCCTTTTTGTCTTATGTTTAAACTCTCTTTTTATACACAAGTGTTGGTCTCCTAATATTTCTCCAATTCGAAGTTTAGGGATTGATTTGCAATTTTTCATACTCTTTTTCTTATTAAAAAAATTGAGGACTAAATTGTTAGTGATATAATCAATTCAATAAATTATGTAAGAAAAATACTCCCTAATTATAAAACGCACCCGAAGTCTCTGCGACTAGTAAGGCTGCGCAAATAGGTAAATTTTCGAAAATTTAATTATTCTGGTAAATAAAATAAAAAAAATCCTCTTAATGTATGAAAAGGTGCAGAGGAGTTTCAAAACAAATACAGTATCAATCAGTAAACAGCCTGAAATATTCATTATTCGATCGTAAGAATATTAATCACTGAAATGATGCAGGCAACAAGAATGAAACAAGAGCCAAGGGCATAAGGTTCATCCAGAGCCATGGCAACTTAGAACAAACCCATGAAGCCTTCATCAAGAAACACAACAATTCAAGAAGAGGTGATGTGATATTGGCAGCAGGTGCATTAGGTAGCCCCCAACTGCTATTGCTAAGTGGCATAGGACCAAAAGAGCAACTCAAAAAGTTCAACATTCCATTGGTTCTTGACATGAAAAATGTTGGTAAAGGAATGCAAGACAATCCATGCATAGCAGTACTTGTTGATTCAAAGCCACAGAAGAGAATACCTGATCCACCACAAGTTGCTGGCATAACAAGTGACTTAAAGGTCATAATTGAAGCCGCAATATTACCCTTGAGTTCTAATTCAACAAGGGTCAATGTTGCTGCAAAGTTAGCATTCCCTTCCTCAAGAGGGTTTCTTGAACTGAGCAACACAGACCCAAGATTGAACCCTTCAGTGAGGTTCAACTACTTAGCAAGTGAAGATGACATGGAAGAATGTGTCAAAATGACTCAACTACTTAACAAGATCGCAAGGTCGAAATCCATCGCGTTCTTCCTCGGGGAGTCGAGCCAGAACAAATTGGCGTCCGCTGAGGATGATATGAGGAAGTTCTGCAAGAAGAATGTTAGAACAATTTATCACTATCATGGGGGTAACCTTGTTGGATCAGTGGTTGATAAGGACTATAAGGTTTATGGTGTGAAGGGTTTGAGGGTGTTGGATGGATCAACCTTTTCAGAGTCACCAGGGACAAACCCAATGGCTACACTGCTTATGCTTGGAAGGTACCAAGGGATCAAGATTCTCAGAGAAAGGGAAGGAGTCAAGTGATTTCAAACAAATTATTCTTCTTAGCATGCTCTGCAGAATCAATGTGTGTAGACAAATAAGTCAGCATATAGGAGCCTAACAAGTGTACTCTTTCCTTTTTATTTTTTTGGTTGAGTTAAGAATTTAATTTTGATGGAAAGTGATTTTTTACTAATCCAATGCATTAATATTTTTTTTTTAACAAAAATAACTATTTTTTTTTACATTAATTATAAAATTTTATTAAACATTTTATACTTCAATAATTAAAATCGGTGAGTTTTTTAAAGAAAAAAAAAACATTTTCTAAATCACATTTTAGAGTGAGTGCCAATTTCCCACGAATTGAAATTGCAGGTGCAGGGATAACTACATTACAACTACTGAAATTACCTTAATTAGGGACAATATACACAATTCATAAAATCAGTCACTGTATAACTACAATTCCAATTAGTACCAAGATTGTTCTATTGATTAACTTACTTGTCTAAACAAGTATGCAGGTATGTTCAAATTTTCCTTTGTGTATGTAACAAGCATCACAAAATATGTATCCACCCTAATTCAGCAGCATAGTTACATTTCGGTATTTCCCCTTCACATTCATGAACTAATAACTTTGAATTAAAAAATTAGTCAATCTGTACGATTTTTCACCATACCAATGATAATTGATAAAACTCCACTAAGGTGAAAAGAATTGAGAACCAAAAAAAAAAATCATTGACTTATTTATTCCCACAATTATATGATCCAAACAATTTTGTGCATGTGTAACCTGTACATAATTTTCACTAACACCGTAAAAACCCAACATTCTCACCCAACCAAAAAAATTGAGATTTTAAAAAAGAAAAACCCTAATTTTCTGCTTCAACATCACCTCTACCAGAATCATCAGAATTACGTTCATCATCACCACCACCAGAAGAAGAATCTTGATTCTGATCCTGGTTTTGACCTTGACCTTGATCTTGATCGTGGCTATTTCTCCTACTAATACCCCTGTTGAAAGAAAAACTAACCCAAACTTCACCATTACCAATTCTTCTCCTCTCTCTGTCTCCCCTTTCTTGATTTTCTTCTTGTTCTTCTTCACTCTCTCTCTTCTTTCCTTCATCTTTTTCCTCAACAGGCATCTCGTACCTGCAAACAGGACAACTTCCATGGATTCCAAGCCACTTCTCAATGCAATTCGGATGGAACCTGTGCTTACATGGCATCTCCTTAACCAAAGCACCAACACCAAAATCCTCCAAACACACCACGCACTCTCCTCCTACGAGTTCACCTTCTTTGATTTCGAAGCTCGGCATGGCTTCAATGGATTCCTTCGTAGCCGGTGGTCTTCCGCCTTTGCCACCACCGTTGTTAGCGGCAATCTCGCGAAACAGAGCTTCGAGGCTTGAAGAACCGTCGATTACCACCATGCTTTGCGTGAAGGGGTTCACTAGTATGATCCTCTCACGGTTGGGACCATCGGTGGTCCTTTCTCCCGTTTCGTCGTTTTGCGATGAAGAATGAGATTGAGAATCAGAGAAGCCAAAGAGGAAAGGCAGAAACAGAGTCATGTCTCTGTTTCTAACTAATCTTTCGAAAAGAGAGGAAATCTCGGAAACGTCAGGCTCGGAAGCCATGGAGCTTAAGAGAAGAGAAGGTTAAATTGGTAATTTAAAGGAATAGAGGGTTTTTGCTGTTTTGTTTACGTTGTGGGAGTGGTGGAAGTTGGAATTGAGAGGGAGGGGTTTTAAGAGAGGGAAAATAATGGTGTGCGGTGCTGCGCACACTGAAAAGTTTGAGAAGGTGGTGGAAGGATCTGGAAGTTTTGGTTGTTGTGGAAAATGGGAATTGGAATGTTGAGGAGGGGTTTGTTATCTTAAGCATTTGCATGTGGATCAAACTGCTATTTTCAGCAATCGTTTTCATGGGAGCTAAGATATTTCTAGGCAACGATGAGGTGTCCCTGCCCACACGGTTACTTACCGTGGCCTTGCAGTACAACCATGCCATATCTTCATTTAAATATTTTGGTTACAAGAATTTAATGTTTTAAGCAAGGTTCTCGAAATCAGATTGGTCATCACCAATCGATTCAACCGGAGTGAATATCCGGAATATAATAAAATAAAATAATATCTAAAACGTTAAATTATTTCGTAATTCGTGTATAATTGTCCCTTTATCAAATTTTTAATTAGATTTTCATAATTTAAAATTTTAAAATTAGATTTTTGTATTGGATGAAAAGTTTTTATTAGATCCTTTTAATTTTTTTATGTCGAAAATACTATGATTTTTGGGATATCCATATTTATAGATTGATATAAGATGAATTATAAAATATTTTAATAACAATCTTACGAACCAACATTAGAGAGCAAATAATTAAGTTATCATCTAAAATTTATATGAGTTATCATTAGTAACTCATATTGGCTCCTATTGGTCATAATATGTTAGGCTCCTATTGTTCATAATATGTTGGCTCCCTAGTCTTTTCATATTTTAAATAGAGATAGTCTTGGAGCCAATATTAGGGAGATAATAAGGAGCCAATATTATTTTTCTTTTTTTCTCTTTTCTTTTTTATAATCCACTATTTTCCTAATTACACTTATTGGCTCACTATTGGTTTCCTAACGTTGGTTCCCTAGCATTACTCTTTTAAATATACATATTTAAAATTAATTTATTTTTCTGAAAAATTTTAACTAAAATGAATTTCATTACAAAATTTTATCTAGTATAAATATGATGATGTAATTGAAAATTTATTAAAGTCATAAGAACTAATAAAATAATTTAATTTATTTAATGAGTTTAATTTTAATGCACTAAGAATATAAAATATTTTACATAATCGTGCAATCACATTTGTTTGTTTGGATAACCAATCACGAGGTGGATGAAGAAAGAAGTTACTTTTATTGATGTGTCGCTATCTAATTGAATATATGTGTAAAACTTCTTTAGATTGTCAGTGAAATTAATTTTTTTTTAAAACCATAAATTAAAATATATTCACAAAACCTGTTCAAAAAATATGCATTAATTAAAAATTAGCAACTATTTTTATAAAGATGTAAATTTTTTTTATGAAAATTTAGTATTTTAAATCACATTTTTTTAAAAAGACAATGTTTTCAAAGAATAATACTTTTATAATATACAAAATCTAATCATTCAATTTATTATTTAATGGTCAAAGTAAAAAAAAATTGTATAAAAATAATTTTAAAATCTTCATTATAATACCACCTTAAAATTCATGTCAAATCCTTCGACACTCGATAAGGCATAGGAAAAATTAATTTGGGTCTGTCGATTGAATCTAGAATACTCTAAAAAAATATAAAAATAATCAACAAAATTTGAATTATTATTTAATTATTTATATATCAAAATCCAATTATACAATCATCACATATTGATATTACCATATTATAATTTAACATAGACAGGTGAAGAGAGTACTCATGTAACTTGTAATTTACCTTAAGCCCAATTAACATTATTATTGTATTAATAAGCATCCACATTATTATAAATTACATAAGTAAAATAATAACATATTAGAGATTAGATGAAATGGTAAATATGTTACTTAAGCCAACTTCTAGATTAAAATGTTGTAGATTTGATTCTTAGTTTCAACAAAAAAAAAATTATCTATTATATGGTGAATAGTATTTTGGGAAGTTAGATTTTGACATCAATACTCCCATCTCCCCATTATATATAGTATAGATGGTATAGATATATGTAATATAAGTGTCATAGAGGAGGTTGTATTTAGTAAGGTAATCTTTGATCATATATTTTTTTAGCGGTGGTTTATTCAAGTCCATTTTAAAGTTTTTTGAGATTCAATGAATAAAAAATCTTTTCTAAAACTTGAGATAAAATAGCAGCGAATATTTATGATATAAAAAACAATTTCGTCTCTTAATAAAAGAACAAAACAACAACGAGAAAAGGAAGAGAAGAAGAAAGAGACACCACGATGTATTTTGGTTCGATTTCCAATTAAAACCTATGCCTAGTCTCCATTACAATCTGTGGTAGAATTTTCACTATAACCAAACTTAATTATAATTACTAATTACAAGAGTTCGCAAAACTCTTTCAATACTCACACCTAATTTTAACTCACTTAATAACTCTAGATGCTAACCCAATATAGAAAAAGGAACCTAATGTAATTCTCACTAATTACACTATTAAACACAAACTGAATTGGCTTTTGTATTTTTTTCTCTCTTTGTCTTTGTATTTTTAATATTCTTAATTCTAGACAAAGAAAGAATAAAAAAGAAATGAACAACTCAAGATGAGAATATGAGAAGCTTAATGTGTTGTTCTGTGTCTTTTGCTGTAAATATTGTCTTCAATTTATAGTTGTAGCATACTTGGAGAATACTCCAAAATTTAGGTGGTCGTTGCACTTTGATTGCTCCCCAAGAAGAATCTTTAAACTTACAATTTTTTTTTATATGATTTTCTTTCCAAGTTTAGTAATAATTCCTGTTATTAGTAGCAAAGCGTTCATATATTGAAGAGCCTGAACGTTGTTGCTTGTGCTCTACTACAAATGCAAATTCAAATATTCTCTATTTAATATTCTCTTATTTGCAGAGCAATGCAATGAATCTAATCCAGTTTTCTTGCAATATTAATTTGGGCCTGCAAAGTAAACATACACATCAAATCACTAACACATTTAAGCTATTAATCCATAACTCAACTAAAATTTGTCATCATTAAATATTCAACTTTGAACTCAACACACTTCAACGTATAATCTACAAATTTTTCCTACATAGGTTAATTGTATTGTTGTCCAGTTTCATTGTCCTTCCTATAAGATTCCCTATCGTCCTTAAGATTGTATATGTTGTTTTAGAGTTCAATTATAAAACTAATGATGAATCTATTCCATATATGAGTCACATTATTGTGTCTAAACTCTCAACAATTTTTATGGATCCAACCCTTATGATACTTAGATGAAACAACATAAAAATTCCCCTAGTGTATATACTAAAAGTGAACCTCTGATAGATTCCGACAATATTTTGATAACTAGAACTCCATACACAGAATCAAAATTAATTAAATTGTCCTTAAATTGTATATAAGACACACATCCGTTGAAATGCTCCACAAAATCTCTCAAGTTATATCTTGATTTTACATACTTGGAAATGACATAATGCAAACCTTTCCATCTAGAAGTTGTCTTAAACCCAGCAAAGAACTTACCTCAGCAGTAGCCCAAGCTTCCATTTCATACATATTAATAGGGGTGAGCACGGGTCACGGGTACTCGATTATCCGTCCCGATTCGAACCAATTATATTGGTTCAGTACCCGACATGTAATCGGATCTAACTTAATCTTGGTCCGGATATTATTTTAGGGGAGCAGAACCCGGACCAACCCGATTATCCTTAATATTAAAAAAAATATATATAAAAGTGTGACAGTATATAAGCAACATTTGTTATGAACCCTAATTTGAAAGACATCAACCTTCTCACCTCATTCATCAAGAACCCTAATAGACGGCACCCCCACCCCCACCCACACAGCTACAACCTTGCCTCCTTCCCCTGACGCTATCGGCTCTGATGGTCTCACCTCTTCATTCAGGCATTCATCAGCTTCACCTCACCTTCTTCCCCTTTGCACGCCCGCTCAGCCTCGCCATGTGTTCACTCATTATCGCGTCATCGCGTGTCCACTCATCATCTTGTCGTTGCACCTTCGGTTAGGCTCCCTGTCGCACGCTTGGTCAGCTTCACCATCGTGTTTGCCTGTTCTCGCAGCCCACATCGTCGCGTATTCGTCTTCCCTCGTCACCTGTGTCGCCGAGCTCGTCTTCTATGCTAGTACAAGTTTTTACAGTTCTCCTGTGACCCTTTTTTTGTTTCTGCTCTAATAGTTGTTTTGTTGTCTGTTTTTATTGTGATTTATGCTTTAATAGGTTAGGACTAACATTGTTGTTGCTAGTTTATCATCAACTCCAAGGTCCTCTGAAGTTTGATCTGTCGAGTTCCTATCATATTCCAATGCTCTTGTGCTATTTTTACTTGTCAGAAAAATGTGCCAACTTGCTGTTTGATTTGAGTTTTTTCTTTTAATTCTAATTTCATGAATTTAATTAGTAATTGGAGATTTTATATTGATTAATTTGATTAGTAATTTATTCTAAATTTTGCTGCTAAGCGAGTTACTGGTTAATTTTTGTGTTAAACTTTGAATGTAAAGTGTTAATATTCTTGTTAACTTTAATTTTTGAATGTTTAATTATTCTGCATGAGTTGCTAAATTGTTGTTTAATTTATCTTAAAGTGTTAATATTCTTGATCAACTACGTTGCAATTATTGTGTTCTTAATTTTTTTTAACAGGTTATAAAATGGTGAGAAGTGACACCATTGGTGAAGCAGCTCAAATGCAATTTCAACAACTCCGAATAACATTAAGATACTTCTGGTGGAATATCACAAAATGAGGTGTCAACAGCTATCCAACAGATTTTTCCAATGCATGATGTACAAACACTAACACAAACTGATACTGCTGAACCTGTTGCGGATACTCCAAAAAAGGTAACACGTAAACCCACTAGAGCACCTAACAGTGTTTGAACATATTATATTTTGCTAAAGGTGCTAATAACCAAGCTACTTTGCAACTATTGTAAAAAACAATATGCATGAAATAGTTCTAGTCATGGTACCACAAACTTGCACAAACACTTAAGAGTCTATACTAAAATCCTCACATACAAGTTGAAAAGGGCGAAAAAATCATTGCAATTGGGTCTGGATTTGATGACCCTGATGCTATTAAGATGAAACTTGTTGAGTTTAGTCAAGAACAAACTCGTCTTAGTCTTGCAAAAATTATTATTATGGATAAACTGCCTTTTAAATTTGTTGAAGGACAAGACTTAATAGATTTATTAGCTGAAGCACAAGCTAGATTTAAAGTTCCTTCATGTTGGACTGTCACTAAAAATTGCATAGCTTTGTTTAATTATGAGAAATTTAAGTTGAGAAAGTAGTTGTCTGAATGGTTTCACTATTGACCAATTAGGATTTAATTGGATTTAATTGGTTCGGTTCTATTTTCATCCCAAACACGAACCAACCTGACCCATGATCATCACCCCTACATATCAATGATCCACCACTTGGAACCCAAACTCTTCCACAATCTGAAACCACTTTCTACGGGAAAGACAAATCTCATAATCTCCCAACATAAATTTATTGGATCATTGAGTGAATTGAGGACTCCCAATATTGCTCGTTGCATTACAGATCAAATGCCATGCACATAATATATGATGTGCATTAGGTAAAACCACATCTATTGCATTCTTCATGGCTTGTGCCCCATTCGTAATAACCGAAAGTGGTTGTTTTCCCTTCATTGCTTCCAACAAGCGTTGCAAAAGTTACACATATATCTCTTCTGACTCTTCGCACACAAGGATTGCTACGAAAATCATTATTCAATTATGATTATTGATGCCAGAAAATACCACCAGCGGGATCCTATAAACATTCTTCTTATATGTAGTGTCGAATGCAAGCACATCATCAAAAACACTACAATCTGATTGAGTTACATCGCCGCACTAAAAACTATTTTGTATAACATTTTGACCATCGATTTCATGCCTATAGAACATAAGTAGGTCAATTACTCGAAGACCATTCAGATAATGAAGTGTAGCTTGCACAACTCTAGGAAGTATATGTCTTTGCCTTGCAAGTCTTTTGTACATGTCCCTTTTCAAAAATTCAATGTTTTGGTAACCACCACACGAGGATGCAAGTGCACCACATGTTTTGCAAGGTGCTAGACATCCCTTTCTCAGGTTGTTCATTCCACATATATTTTCCTCAATCATCTTCCTATGTCCATTCTCTTTATGTATGAATTGTACAACTCAAAGACTACATGACGATTAACAAAGTGAAATTTTCGCATACCTTTAGAATTTATGTTCATGAAATCAATTTTACGAATGTCTTTCTAATCATCAATGCGATATCTTTCATCTAGCAAAACATTCTTTATCCTTTTATCAGCAGCCTCACTATTTTTGCCATCTTTTGCCATGTCTCCGACCACAACATTTGAAATTTCTTTCATATTAAAGTCTCCAATTTTATTTTGGATGCCCAAAAAATAAGAGGAAATACACCTCCAGCATCATCCTATGTAAATAGAAAAATATTTAATAAATTAATCAGAAGATAAGTTTTTTTTTTGTAACATAATAGGAGAAAAAAAGAAAAAAATAAGTAGCAAAATTAAATTAAGTCATGATGATAGAGAATTGATCAGCATCATTGTCCTCTTGTTGGTGTTAATTTAGGGCAAGTTACTGTACTACACCAGATAGAAACATATATTACCAGATTACACTGAAACCAGATAAATGATCATATTGTCCCGTTCCACATTTCTATGGAATCTGTGGCACCCTGAAGTGAATTCACCAATCCGTGGCAGGGTGCCACGGATTCTCCTATTTTTGCCTGAAAATGCACTGGATCCGTGGCAAGGTGCTACGGATCCAGTTTGATGTTTTAAGAAAAGCATAATCCGTTGCACCCTGCCACGGATTCAAGTTGGTGAATCCCAACACTATAAATAGGAGGTTTAGGGAGGGTTCATTTGGTTTAGTTGTGTGAGTGATGGCTGAGGAAGATAGTTTTCTTGCTCTGATTCACCATAATGGTGAGATTAAACACAGTTCACGAGAGGGAGTTAAGTTCACAAGTAAAAATCCAACCAATGTGTTCATCACGCAAAGAACTCGTTTGTCAGATCTTCAGCGTAACATCCAACGGAAGATCTGTTCTAACGGCAGGAAGCGTATTGGAATGATATATTCCCATTTCTGTTGTGGCTCAGGGGGTGATGTATGGTAGTTTTGCCATCCAAGCTGATGAAGATCTGCAGGTTTTGTTTCATTGCAGGAGCCAGTTCCCAGAGGTGCGAACCACTGAGCTGTTTGTGGAAATGCTTGCTCCACTTGCGAGTTCAGGTGGTTCCGCTCCGGGTCAACATTCTGCCAATGTTGTCATGCGATCCAGGCCGAGCTAGAGGCGCAGCTCGTCGCGTCCCCGACGTTCGGAATATATAATGAGGTAGAAGCAGGTGACCTTGTGGCTGATTTAGGGGATACCGTTACAGGGGCGCCGCAAGCTTTGTGCGCTCCGCCTATTTAGAGAGTGCTAGATCCTGGTGTGGAGGAGGCATTGCGAGCCGATGACTCTGATGATGAACCACCATTCATAGAGGGTGATAGTGACGACGACAGCGGCCTCGTTCCGAATCAACAGGGTGGTGCATCTAGTTCAGGGACGCACCAATATCCTCCTCACTTGTCGAACCTGAACTTGGATGTACTATCGGGTCCTGGGTGAGCCAAGTAGCGGCACTCAGGGCTCTCAAGGGTCCAACAACCAAGCTGAATTTCAGATTGGACAGACATTCGTAGACAAGGAAGTTGCGGTCCTTGCCGTGAAGAACTACAGCATCCGTCGTGGGGTCGAGTATAGAGTGATGGAGTCAGATCATGCCAAGTTCCTCGGACAGTGCAAGCAATTCGGGCAGGGGTGTAATTGGCTCATTCGATTGACACTCCGGAAGCGGAAGGGTGTGTGGGAAGTGCGGATGTACAACGGACCGCACACTTGTTTG
>JASCZI010060418.1:108613-128213 GCA_036250425.1 Stylosanthes scabra
ATGAATCTGTGGCAGGGTGCAACGGATTCTGCTTTTCTTAAAACATCAAACTGAATCCGTAGTAGGGTGCCACAGATCCAGTGCATTTTCAGGCAAAAATAGGAGAATCCGTGGCACCCAGCCACAGATTGGTGAATTCACTTCAGGGTGCCACGGATTTCATATAAATGTGGATCGGAGCAATATGATCATTTATCTGGTTTCAGTGTAATCTGGTAATATAGGTTTCTATCTAGTATAGTATAGTAACTTGCCCGTTAATTTATATAAATAATAAATATATATAAATAAAATACAATTATTAACATAAATATTAAAATTTATTTAATATTTAGAAATTAAAAAATTAAATAAAAATACATTTTATTAATGATCACAATTTCCTTTCTCTCTGATTATATAGTATCTATTAATATATTTTTAAATAAATACTTCAAGTATATAATAATAATAATAATAATAATAATAATAATAATAAATTTTATATAAAAATAAAAATATATATATTTATTTAATGAATTAAATGTACACATGAATGATGTTTTTTGTTAGACATAAATATTCTTTTATCATTTATTTAATGAGTCAAATGTACATACAAATGCTCATTATCAATTAGAGAAGAACAAAAGTAAAAATTGTGGAAAATTTTTTTTAAATAAATAAAATAAAAGTTATATTTACTAAAATACGTCGTTTTGAGAATATTTACCAATATGTATTGCATTTGTAGTATCGGTCTGGATCAGTATTGGGTTATTTTCAATAACAGTCCAGACCGGTACTGGGCCTAATTTTTTTGAAAATTTTCAATCAATATCGGTCTGGACCGATATTGAAAATAACCCAATACGAGGTCCAGACCGGTATTGGCTCAAAAATTTTGGATCCGCATTACCGTTGACCATAGCGGCGTTCTAATGGGTGAGGGGTGAGAATTCTAAATATATATCTTTTATTTGACTCCATCAAATCAAATGGATGAAGGTATATGTGGATATTAGAATTTTCAAAGTTGTTTGTGCTCGTGAAGTGTGTAAAATTTAGAAAAATTGTTTGATTAAATTGTTTTGGCTTGTGAAGGGTGCAAAATTTTCATCAAATCAAATTTATTTCATACCCTTTCTCTCTCACTTTTTTTGGGTGACGTGACTCTTTGATAATTGAGCTAACATCGATCTAGACCGGTACTACTAATGCGATGTATATTGATAGATATTTACAGAGCGATGTATTTTGGTAAATATCACTTTTATTTTATTTGTGCATTCTTCCGAAAGAAAAATAACTAAATAATTATATAAAATTTTATATTTTTATATAAAATTAATTATTACTACTCCGTTATTTAGTTATAATCTTACCATCATTGTTGTAAAAATCGTTTCGAATGGGCCGATTCGGTCGAAAAACCAGATACCAGGCCGGTTCAGTAAGTGTAAAGGATCGACATGCATCAAAACTTATGAGAATTGGATTGGACCGGATGTTTTAGTAAGAAACGGGTGACTTGGCCCGTTTTGGGTAAAACCTGGCTGGGTCAAAAAAATTATTTTTTACAAATAGTCAAATACCAAATAAGACGGCGCCGTTTCATAATAATTTTTTTTAAGGAAAACCAAAAAAATCCTAAATCCCCATCGTGAAGCTTCCTAGCCTCCATCAGCTCAGTCTCACCTCACTTCACCTCAACTTGCTGCCGCCGCCTGAGTCGTCGCCGTGCTGCCCACGTCTGAGTCGTTGCCGTGCTTCAGCTGCCTGCGTAACCGGGCCTGAGTCGTGTGCCTGCGCCTGCCGCCGCCCCTGTGTCGCCTCGTCTCGTCACCGTGCTGCCGCCGGCCGTGTCTTTCCCGCGTTTCGTCGCCTGTATCATCCCGTTACCGTGTTACCGCCGCTTGTATGTTCCCCTCGCCGTGCCTCTGTGACTGGTAGTGGTACTGATTTGTGCTTGCTCGTCGTGCCTCTCCTGGGCCAGTTTTTTATTTTTTATTTCTTATTTATTTTGTGACTGGGACTGGATTCTTTCTTGTTAATTGTGATTTTTATGTGCTGGTTTATATTTTATAATTGTTAGTTTGTTAATAATGGTTATGAATCAGAAGATTCTAAGAAGCCATTAGCATTTGGTTTCATTAATAATGGTTTTAATTTTATATCTCTTTACGACTATTCTGAAATCCCTTGCTGAGGAAGCGTTTAGTTCTCAGTTCTCACCCCAATTTATCTCAAGCTTTAACGGATAAGGAAGCTTTTGAGGAGTTTGCGGAGCTTTGGACGTGCAGTGGATTATTCATGGAGTGAATTTGGGTTTTGTTAATTTCCCCTCGCTGCATTATTTTAGAGTTTATTCTTTTATGAGGGGCAGGAATGTCGAATGTGTATGATTAATGTTAATTACTTGAGTTGGATTATATGTTGTATGTGTATAAAAGTACAGGTTGTATTTTAATTTATGAGAATGGATGTAATTGTAGATTTATATCATTTGTTGGATAGGTATTATGACAGAAGTGTTTTTACCTTATGTTTTAAAGGCTCTTGTATTCTGTAAATACATGTACAGAATATTGTTCTGACAGTGAAGGTGTTATAGCATTGCTGGTCTTTAATTGCCACTTTGATGCTTTGAATTTTAAAAATGTATCTCTTAACGCAGGTTTTGGTTTTCACAGTGCTTAAGACTTGAACAACATGGCTCAATTGAATGTGCCAGTGCTACAGTTTAAGAATTCTTCTGTCTTCGGAATCCCTACAATGACACTCTTTATTCAGACACGAAGTAGAAGTAATTACTCCAGTAAGTTCGGCTGAGCAAGTTTTTGTTTCCTTCGTAAGTGTGTTTGTATCGTGTCTTAGAATCTAGTCTCTTGCTCAGTCCAGTGTAATCTGAGCATTGTTTATATATTTCTTGTAACTTTGGATATTAACTTATGTGAGCTTTGAGTTTTCTTTCAGGGTTAACTCAGAAGCCCTTAGTGGTTGAAGCTAGAGGAAATGCTAGAATAGAAAGTCCAAAAATTCGAAACAGAAGGATTCAGAAAAAGGTCTGACTTACATTGATTCTGAGAAAAAGTAGCTGTTTTGATTGCATTATGTCTTTGGCATGATTTTAAGGTATTCTGCAAACTCATTTTATATAAAAAATTTTCTTTCAGTTTAATGGAACTGCTAGACATCCAAGGCTTTCAGTATTTTGCTCAGATAAGCAATTATATGCAATGCTTGTAGATGACAAGAATAAGAAGTGTTTGTTCTACGCAAGCACGCTGCAGAAATCGATCCGAAATCCCCCATGCAGCACTACTGTAAGTAGTCCTCCTCCTCTTATCGACAAGCATAAATAGTCTTTTGAGGTTTGGCTCACCGTGCTTGCTTTGGATGATTTCTTCTCTCCCTTTGTTATTGATGTTACATATATATAGGAAGCTGCTCAACGTGTTGGCGAGGAACTTGTCAAAGCCTGTACTGACCTCAACATAAATGAAATATCGTCATACGATCGCAATGGCATCCGCCGCGGACAAAGGTTGGAAGCGTTTGAGATTGCCATTTCCAGTTATGGATTCTTGCCGGGATAGGTCAGGTCTGCTACCTTGAGCTCTTTTTGCCAAAGATACAATCCACTGGAGTCAATGTTTTTATATGTAAGGCATCATCACTATTGCAGAATGGTAGGTTTTAATCTCATCATGTGAATAATCATTATTGAAAGTATATTTTTTGTCCTTGAAGTTTGTTGAAAGTTAAAAAAATACTCTTTAAGTTTTATTTTATTTCAATTTTGTCCCAACAGTTTTCAAATTGCATCAAATATACTCCTAGTAGCTAAATGTTTAAGTATTTTAGGACAAATTCACCAATAATATTTGATAATTAAGAGTTAGTGATATAACTTTATACTTGGCTTGCTTATATTAAAGGTTATTCTTGCGAAATTATTATTGAATTGGTTTTGCATTTTTTGAAAAATTAACTGTCAAAGGCATATTTGATGCAAATCGAAAACTTCTAGGATAAAATTGAATAAAATAAAACTTAGGGGTATTTTTGAAACTTTTTGCAAACTTCAGGGACAAAAAATATACTTTACCCTTGAAAAAAAAGAAGAAAGAAACTAGAAAATCAATGGTCCTATTCCTATGAAACTAGAGAGTAACCATATATGACTACAATGGTTTGGTCATAACCAACATAAATGGGAAAACGAGCTAGCTTAGTGTCGAACTAGAAACCTCAAGATACACTCAACTAGGGCCTCAATCTCACTCATGTTGTGCATCGATGTTTCGAATCTAGGACTTAAAAGCAGTTACTAAGATTTGATTTGGTAAAACTTTTTGAAAAGGTGCTTGTGTTTTTTTAAAAGCACAAGTACCTTGTTTGTGTTTGATAAATTAAAAAATCATGTGTTATACTTACGGCCTTTAAAAGAATGCAAAGGAGGAGTTTTTCAAGTTGGTTATATTTATCAAACTATAAATATCTAATCTAATCTAATATTACTAAAGGGAACTAAGGCTTGCTGAGATGAATGCAAGACTGCACAATAAGGCAGAAGAGAACAAGAACAAGAGGGATTATTTGAGATAGAAGAAAGTATGAAGAACGTGTATTCATCATAGCTAAAGATTCTGAGATACAATACAACAGAAAAAATAAAAAATAGACTATAGACTACAAGAGTATTTATAGCGGCAGGGTAAAAGAGAATAGCACCTAACTGCAACACCTAACAGATTAGCAACTAATTAATAACAAATCATAACAAACTAACTAACTAACAATAGTTCTGACTTGGTTTTTTTCTCTTAACAGTAACCTGTTTAAGTCAATGTACTCAAATTCACATTTCTTTTTTTGGACTTTGTTACCCTGTTGCTTTTGGTTTTGTTAAATTCACATTTTGCCCCTTATAAATTACAAGGGGAGAAATTTTCAAATCTTTAAAGATAAACTGAACTTTATGGATAAGATCTCATGATATGCTTGGTTGGAAGTGAAAGCAGAGTAAAATCTAAGTGCAAATTTTATAGATAAGCTCAATGAATAAAATTATATGAAGCTTTAAAGCTCTTTCTTCTTCCAGTAGAGTTTAGATTTGCGACAAATTTGTCCTTGACCGGCTGTGTTGAGGGATATGGTAGGGGGAAAAAATCTTTATGACTAGTGTGGCATTGTGATTTATGATTAAAATTTAAAATAAAGGAGTTTAGCATTGAATTCCTTCTTGAACATGTAATAACAAGAACTCATCTACAATCTTCCCTGAAAGATTGGCGATTTCCTTACACTTTTATTGGAAGAAAACTGAAAATAACTTAAAAGAGTTTCAAGTTTCAAATACAACAAACAAATTAAATTAAAGCTAGTTGCTGCTCAATAGCTAAATTCTGTTTAAAACTTTGGGAATTGAATTTGGGAACCACATTTGCTCTTTGGAAGTAGAGGGCACTCAATAAGATCTGAACCAGAAGTGTCCACACACATGTAAACTTGGTAGAGTTGGCTGTTATGTGCTGAGTCCCTGTTACACTCAATCCCTGGAGTAAAACCTGTTCCCTGTTTTATGGCATCTGAAATGCTCTCTAGGCTGTAAAATCCATCATCTGGTTCAATCCCTGCATCCTTGAGGGCCTTAAGAAGGTTGACTTTCTGCTTCAATTTGAGAGCAGTTTCAAAGTAGTCATGTTGATCAAGCTCAGATTCAGCACATGTTCCATGCTTCTCCCATTCATGTGACCAGAACCTCATTCCATTGCTACTTGGGCAGCTCAATGATGGCCAATTCTTCTCCATGTTGCTCATCAAATCTGACACCTATTATCACATCACATTTTCCTAATTAATATCACCATTCGGATTAAATAACCTTCACTTGAGCATTCTTCAGAATTAAAAAGAGAGAACTTTTAATTTTCAATTTGGATGAAATTTGAACTATTTATATTATAATTTAATTTTTATGCATTGTCAATGTCAAACAGTTTTACACGTGAATCCAATTATATGTCATGTATCTCAGCAAAAATAACTACCTTTCGAATTGACTTGCGAATAGTCATCCAATTACATACATGTGTGAGAGATAGATAGCGAGAGGGGGTGGATTTGGAATTAAACTCTTAATAAATAAAGCAGTTGAAAAGTGAGAAAATGAGAATTTAATTATCATGAAATCAAAATAACGGATTTTACGTATAATAAAATGCTACTAAATTGATATCGATTAGATTTTTACTATTTTATTTTACTTTTTTTTCATTCACTTTAAAAGATTTTTTTTATATAGATTTAGATTTACAATTAATATTAGTGTACACATAAAACACACAAATACATCCTAATTAATCACTCCTTCAAGTGAGAAATGTTTATGTGTTTCATGTGTTTTATGTGTACACCTAGCAAAATCGTAATAAATAACCGTAATATTTATTAGCTACCAATTGTCCATCTTTTACAGGTGAAAAACATATTATGGGAATTTTGACGGAAATGATGATGATAGTTGGATATGATTTCGGGGGAGAAAGAAAACATTTGGATAAATTAATGTTGGATAAAAATAAATGGTATTGCTTGCTTGTTATGTGAAAGGCATATGTGTAGGTCTCTTCAACCTAATTTCTGGCGCTCTTATCTTTTTGTTATGATTTGGCATTAACCTAACCTTTATTTCTTTATTAAGTGTATACGTAACAACAAACGGCTGGTGGGACGTGTACATAACAAATCAAATTATCTTGTTTAATCCAAAACAATAATAAAATTGGGAAAATTATATAGCAAATAATAATAGCTAAGATCTATAATTGTATTTAAGAAGGAACGTTTAAAAAAATAAATAAATAAAAAAGACGAAGATCTATAACATCAGCGAGATGAACGAATACCAATGAGAAACAGAAATCTAATAACATTGTAAATATATTTTGTCGGGTTGTGTACGGTCAAGAGGTTGTTCATAATTAATCTAACTCTACCAACAACAATATCAAGTGAATTTTACTAACATTAACTTTTATGGCAACGAAAACCATTTTTTTTAAAAAAAATGCTTAGTTTTTATATATTTGTGTATAAATAAATATATTGATTAATTCAATTTATTTTTAATTTATATTTTATATTTTAACGTATATTTTATATTAGTGGCTGATTTTAGTATATATGTACCTGGTTGATAATAACTAAGTATTGATTCGATCTCTTCTATTGGCCAAATAAAACAAATGCAGTATTTATTAGGACCTACTTTCCTCTCCATGAACACTATCTTTTCTTTCATTATTTTTCTTTTTCAAATGAAAATTGTTATATTAAAGTACCTGAGATTTATCAAAGACACTGTCTGGATCACAGTTTGAGGGCCATGATCCATCCTTGTAGTTTGGCCACAATCCATGGATGCCGAAATCCGCGGTCGGTTTCCCGGTCTTCGGATAACAGCAGCTCTGCTTGGTATCACAGTATGCTCCTGGCCACTGCATATATATGCATTCATCATAATGGAAAATTCAAGTAATTAAACATAAAATTAAAATACAACGTTATTATATATTTACCTGCTGAACAAAGTAGAAGAAATCAAAGTCCTGAGAGAGGCATAGAACTGAAAGGTATTGCAATATCAAAAGCTTGGACAATAAAGAAAACTTGGATTTCATGTTTAATTTGATAGATGTATATGGTTCCTTTTTATTTTCTATCTAACTACTCTAGCTTTGTTTCTCAAGAAACTTAAAAAATGTGAGATTTTGAGACGTTTGGCACTTTGAAATGATATTGACAAATTGTGTTGTAGAGTAATATAGCTATATATAGAAGTGAAAGTGATTTGCAACTTATATTATAATGTATTAATGTTGAACTTATAAGTCATGCAAAGAGATGATGGATGGAATATGCGAATTGAATGAATCGTATGCTTCTTCTTCATCTCGTCTTAATTTATCTCACCTGTTCTTGCGTGTGTCATCAAACCATTGTTGCATTATAAAATAATAATGTACCCAAAAAGATACTTGTATTAGAAAATTGGAATTGGAAAAAGAAAAGAATAGAATTTTGTATCCCCAATTTTATTACCACGGATTATTACCTCACTTCTATTACCTATTAGTATTTTACTTTTATTATAAAACTTATTAATTTTAAAACCTTAATTAACAAGTATTTTATGTCACTTGTTACCAAAATGTAACCTTAAATGTTAGAAACAAATAAGTATCTATAAATATCATTTAAATATATATATAGTTATACACAGGAGGGATAGTGTTATATCAGTGTAACTTATTTTTTATTTAGATTCATTACTAACTACTAGATTCACATCAATCTAAAGGCTATTAATTAACGCCTTCTTAAAAAATAAAATCTCTACTACCTTTAATTTGATATAAATCTAATAACTATTAATTGGTATAAGTAAAAAATCACTTATATTAAAATTATTAATTATTTGAAAAAATAAAATTTATGGACAATATTGTAATAGAACCCATTAATTGCAAAAATAATTTTATCTCTCTATTAATCATCCACAGCAAAAGGCAATTATTTTTTTTTATTAACTACATTCTTATAAAAGAGGAGCAGATCAATAAATTTGTGTGATACTTTCTGTTTGTGTGATTTTTGTGGCTTCCTCCTCTTTCTTCTTCTTCAAATTCTTTTCTTTTTTATTTGATGTCATGTTCATGCATTTTTTATTTCCGTAATAATTTTATTAAGAGTGTGATTTTTTTTATTTTAAATTATTGTATATAGGTAAGATTTTTGCCAGTATGAATAAATATGAATTTTCTTTTACATACATACTATAAAAAAATGAGCAACCCAATAAATATGTTTTTTTTTTCCTCATTGTTATATGTATACTCACTTCCTTCTCTTTCTTCTTCTACTTCAAATTCTTTTTTTTTCTTCATTTCATTTTCATACATTTCTTATTTTTATTTCGATGGTAGTTTCATTTAAAATATAGTTTATTTTATTTTAGATTGTTGTTTATATAATTCTTGGAGTGTATTTTGACAACCTATAAAACTCTACATATTTTTTATCTCATGTATTTTATGTTTGTAGGTTGTTCTATCAATAAAATATATTTCACATATAAACTAAAGTTAAAAAGAATAACATAAATTGTAAATAATGCTGGTAGATTATTTTTATATTAATTTTGCTACGTATAATAATATAGGAAAGTTATTCAATATGCCGGGAATAACTCCTGATATTTTTTGCCGTTGATCTTGATTGATTTTAGTTATAATAAAATCAATATATGATTAAGATCAACGGCTAAAAATACCGGAATACTGGTATTCCTGGCATACCGGATAACCTTCTAATAATATAATGATTTTATTATATCTTATTTAATTCATATTTATTTATTCTATATACATTCTAAAAGTTAAATAATAGTAAATTTTAATTTATTTTTTTAAATTAACTATTTTTTATCCAGCTAATAATTATAAAAATAAAAATTTAAAAATAAGTTTTCTAAAATCATAAAAAGGCAGTCAAAGTATCATTATATTTTTTCTCTTTATTTTTTTTAATGATCATAATGCAATGACAATATAAAGTGATGAAGATTATTCGGATAATAAATTAAATAAAAAAGGTGAGCAACATATTTTTAATAATTTTAAAATTAATTCTTTAAAAATAATAAAAAAACGATTGAATATAATATGTAAAAATATTGAAGTGATGAATATTAATTAAATAATAAATTAAAAGAATAAATAATATATTTTAAATATTATAATAATTAATATTTTAAAATTAATTTAAAAAAATGACTGAATAGGCACGATAGTGGTTGTATGCATTGAAGGTGAATTGTTATGTTGAATAAGGAACTGCCAATGTGGAAATTAAACAAAGACTAAGACAATATAATAATTTCGCGTAGCAAAATAGCCATTTTCTGGTCTAATAATAAACCATTATTGTGTGATCATAACAATGCAACTTCGTTATTTCAATATTATATATTAACTTTATTTACTTGTTTTATTAGTTCACACATATCTACCAATTCCCTCTCTCTCATTAAAATAGGAAGACCTTCGTTTCGTTAAGAGTTTAATGAATTTTTATTTTGGGGTCAACTACCTATATATCTAAATTCTAATTAACCAAACAAATAATGGCATATTCGAATATTCAAGTCTCTATCCTCATTTTCCTTCTCTGCATCTTCGTGGCAATCAAAGCAGGCTAGCATATACATGATACATCCATATATTCCGGGAGAAGATTAGAAGAAAATGTTAGGAACATTAGTGTGATACGTAAAACAACATGCTTATAATATAAAGAAGCAATGCGAGGAGATTTTGTTTCTATTATTTTTTTTTATTCTCACGTATTCGATATCCGCCGACAACTTAATGACTAATTTGCTGCAGATCGAATTTCTACTTAAGCTTTTAACACTTACACGGATGAAATCCAATCTCCAATAACATTTACTTAAACGAACGGATGTGCTAATCAGTAATCACCTGATCATACCAAGTTGGTTATAAAAGGAGTTTTTTTTTGTTTTTTGCTGTCTTTATAAAAGGAGTTTAATTATTATTATTGTTATTATTATTAGTGGTAATAATAAAGTCAAGTTTTATTGAATTAATGTATGGTGTCCATGAAAAATAGGGGTTCATGGCAAGGCAAGTTTGTTCGTCTTGTTGACTCTTTCGTTTCGTGCAAGAAATAAAGTCATTGTGAGAGGTGGCCATGGTGCACTTTCGTGTCCCTTAATCTCACTCTCTAGGGAACATGTCTTGTTAGGTAACAAGCCAAGCTAATTTCATAATCCAAAATTATTTTTAATATATTTGTATCTTTTCAGGATTTGAACTAATTTCTTAATCCTTAAGGAGATCAAAGTGCGTTCTTAATTATTACTACTTTTTCAATAATTTGTTGCATTTTCAAAATTACTAATGTATTGTTTTCTAGATTAATATATATATTAAAGTACAATTATTAGTTCTCATCAAGTTGATGGTGATTGACGTGTTATAGTTATATAGTTGGATAATTTGCCTGCTCATGAGACGATGTAGTTAATTAATATAATTAAACTCTATGACGAAACATTATATCCACATGTATGTGCAGCACGAAACAAGTAATATTTATGTGTCTCATACTCTTATTGGTGGATAAGATGGATCTACATCAAGGTGGGATATAAATATTTAATGGCGTATGAAATTAGAACTTTTGTTTTGGAAATGCCAACGAAACTTCATAACACATTAACACATACATTGTTATTTATCTTCTAACGTGTACTTTTGGGTTGGGTCAGCTACTCAGGTACACTATTCTCACAGAGAAACATGAACCCTTTTTTTTTTCCAGATAGATTCAACAACAAGTGGACGTTACATCACAAACATACACATGTATGCTAGTCACCAAAAAATACACATATATAACGTGATAAGTTTCTATATATCCACTACTTGATTGGATGAAAACTTCTAACTACATGGGATATTACAATGGCTACTTGATTGCATGAAAACTTCTAACTACATTGGATATTACAACGGTTCGAAGTAGTTAATTTTAGGGGTGATCATGCATCAGAATGTATTCATATATTCGCGGTATTTATTCGAATTCAATTCTAAAATTGTGGATAGATCCAATTAATAAAAATAATATTGGATCGGATAACATGCTTTATGTAGATATTTGTGGATCTAATCCGTATATCTATAGATAGGAGCGGATATAAGAGAGCAAGCATAGACTTTTGCCCTAAGATTTTGGAGAAAAAATGATAACAGTAAATGTGTGTTTGTATTATTATATATGTAAGTTATTATATATTATATAATTTTATTTGTATTTAAAAAATAGCTATATATTAATAACTAAATTGTTACATATATATTCAAATTTTAGCATTATTATACAAGTAAAAGTTTAGTCAAAATATTATCTATATATCTTTAATAACAAAATAATAATTAATATAATTTTTTTTAATTCAATTCCAATTTAAAAATTAAATAAGTCGTATCTTATTCAGACTGATAAAAACAGTTGAGGTTATAGTTATACTTAAAACCGCTAGTAGAAAATCGAAATAACTAGTTATAGTGGACATAAAAAAGCTAAATGAAATAATTCCTTTTATACATATGTTTACAAAGCACTTCTAAAATAAATTCTTTGTGTAAAAATCCTAAATCCTTCTACTTGCTTTAAGAAAATTTGAGATAGATTTTACTATCAATTAATCCTACGATATATAATATTACTATAGCTATACATCTTTATAACAAACTTTAGATTATATAATTTATTGTTAGACCTTATTTATAATAAACATTAAACACACATAATTATAATTTATAAAATACATATTTTTTAAACATGAAAATGCATTGATTTTTATTTTTGTCTTGTATTTAAAATTTGTTAAATCTTCGATAATTCTTGGATAGCTAGGATTAGACACTCTTGCATGTATCAGGATTGAGAGAAGAGTTCTCCCAGTCCTGGTTGAGAGAAAAAGTATATATTTTTGTGAAATGTGTGGTTTAAGTCTAAAGTAGAGTTAGTGGGTAAGACTCATATTTGGTTTTTTGCCTAGGATGAGCAATGAACTTTTCATTGATTATTGGCAGACCGAAAACTTGGGCTTTGATTTCTTTCATTAGATTTAGGGTGAGTTTGATTTGAATTTTGAAAAAAATACTTTATTAATAAAAATTGTTTTTTTTTGTTTTTTTTAAAAGAATATATTGTTGGTTTTTTAAAAAAATACATAATATGTTTTTTTTAAATAAATGTACTGTTTAAAAAAAAAAGGCATTTAAATGATTTAAATTTGATTGAAAAATACTTTTTTCTTTAAAAAAAACCAATCCAAACTAATATTTAGACATAACAAGGAAAAACCAATTAGTCCCTTTTCTCTAAAAGAAATCATTTTTATGTTTTAAAGAATTTTTCTATAATAATTTTTTGGTACAAGTAACACATAGTAATTAGTATACATAATATAAATTTTTTTTAAAAAGTTTATCATTTTAGCTTAAAATATTTTAGTTTATATTTATAATAGGTAGCTTCATTCATGAATAGGACCAGAAAAGTCCAAATTTACAAAATTACAAATATGATTTGGAGCTTCTTCCGTCTAAACATGATTTGGACTAGTAAGGGCCATATGGGCCAATTCATGAGCTACCCTATTTTCACTCCTCTTTACATGATTAAAACTAACAAATCTAAAATTTTGATGGGAAGTTAAGGCAATCAGTAATATAGGAACCAAAAGTATTGCTAAGTGTTTTTTTCTTTCTAAGTGTTTGTATAACTTCTATGTTGTCATTCTCTATTATCATATCAAAAAACAGCATTCCAAAGCCTTTTCCATGCCCATTAAGCAGACTAGGCCCTCGGCTTCATGGGATTGAAGAGATAACGACCCATTCTACGTGGATGCCATTAGGATTTGTCCCTTATCATCTCTTGCCACCAATCCAATGCCAATCGTTTTGTCATTAATGAGGGAGGCATCAACATTAATTTTAATCAATTCGGTTGGTCGGGGGACCAAATCTTTGAACTCGTTGAGTTTGGAGGAGGAGCTAGGTTGCGGCTGGGATCCCCAAATTGGCTCATAGAGAGAAATTCCACATTCCTCTTCCTCGCCGCTTCTGCAATTTCTTATGCATGGTGAGGCTTCTTTTCCTTCAAATTCAAGTTGGTTTCGGGCTGACCACATAGCATGGATGCAGTCGCAGAGCAAGCCATGGTTATGGGAATCTAGGGTTTCGAAGAGGTTGCTAATCCACTCAACAGCATTCATCTCTGGATTGGCAGAGGCTCGGATTGCCAGAGGACAGAGGAACCAGAAGCTTCGGGCGAATTCACAGGTTTTGAACAAGTGAGTCTCTGTTTCCTCACTTTTCCGGCATCTTGAGCAGAGGGCAATGCAATTGACAGCTCGTTTTTGCAAATTAACTTTTGTAGAAAGCGAATTTGTTAGAGCTCTCCATGTGCAATTGATGGCTCGTGGGTGTGTTCTTGCTTTCCATATTTGTTTCCAATTTGGTTATGGCGAGTGTCTTGGAGGGGAGCTTCTGCTCTGGTTGTTTTGGCTGCACCCAATGAGGTGGTAATCATTTCTGACTGAGAATTCCCCATTTCTGGTAGATTTATAGTAGAATTTGTCTTGTTGCCTTGTAGCATGGTTGATAACTAGCTTTGTAGTGCCACATGCACGTCAGTCATGCTATGTTGTATCCGCCGCACTATATATCATGATAATAAAAGCTTTTTGTAATTATATTCTTTCTTATCAAGTGTCCTTTTAAAGTTATTTTTATATTTATTTAATTTGAATTTTATATACTTTATTTGTTAAATTATCTACATTTTTAATTGCAAATAATTATTCAAATAAGTATTAAATTTTAGTAAACATTTATAAATTTAAAAATATTTTATTAATCATAAAATGCCTTGTTATATTTATACTTATATGATATCTATTAAAAGAAATTGGTTATAAAAATAGAAAACATAAATTTTATATAATTATTAAATCAGGAAGGATTGAGCGGCTTAATTAGTATCCTCACTTAAACTTATAAAACAGCAGCCCAGTAGGCTAACTGATTGGATAATGGGCTTGGTTTTTACAACTATATATTCTTGTCCATTCGGTTTTCTAGTTATCTAAACAAGCAATATAGTAGGACTGAATATCTAAAACCACCTAAATTAACTTGAGATCATTCTGGGATACTTTTTGCTGATGATTGCATAATTTTTTCTAGGACTGCAGAGGAGGAAATTTATCAAATACTAATTGTCCTAAATGAGTATACAGAAGCCACAAGGCAGAGAATAAATTTAGAAAAGTTTGGTATTACGTTTGGAAATATGGTATCAATAAATGATAGGGTACAAAAAGAGGAAATTATGGGAATTGCATCGTGGGATAGCCCTGGAAAATATCTAGGATTACCTACTCAATGGGAAACCTAAAAAAATAATGTTCTTAAATGGATTGAGGAAAAAGTGTCAGAAAAACTAAATGGATGGAAGCAAAAGTTACTTAATCAATCTGGTAAGGAAACATTAATTAAAACAGTCATTCAGGCTATTCCAGCGTATGCAATGAATATAATAAAGTTTCCTAAGGGGTTTTGTAATAGATTAAGTAGCAAAGTGGCCAGATTTTGGTGGGCATCAGGTGAAAAAGATAGAGAAATTCATTGGCTTAACTGGGATAAAGTTAGTTGTAGTAAAAAGGATGGGGGTGGGTTTTAAGGACTTATACATTCAACACCTTGCCTATCTAATGAAACAAGCTTGGAGAGTAATTAGTAACAATGAAGCATTGTGGGTAAATGTTTTAAAAGCTAAATATTTCAAGGATCAAGAGTTATGGGAGGTTAAAAAAGAAAAAATTGTGTCTTGGGTTTGGAAAAGCATTTTGGAAGGAATGGATATGTTGGTGAAATTAGGTAGATGGTCAATAGGGGATGGATCCAAGATAAAAATTACAAAAGATAACTGGATTCTAGGGTGGAAAAAAGAAATTAAAGTAAAAAAAGAAGGATTAAATGTAGTTAAGGAATTAATCACAGAAGAGCTAGAGTGAGATTCTAAGAAAATAAGTGAATTTTTTTACAAAGAAACTATGGAAAAAATTCTTAAAACACCAATTAGCAAGATTAACAGGAAGGACAGACTCATTTGGGATTATAATAGCAATGGGCAATATTCAATCAAATCAGGATATTTAGAAAACCAATGAATTTTAAGAATATTAATAATTTTGTATTTATAAAATAAAAAATAAGAAAAATTATTTTAGGGACCATTTTGAATTGTTTTCAGTAATTTCAGGGGCTAAAATGAGTCGTGAGTGAAATTTCAGGGGCCAATTTGAGTTATGTACAATGATAACATGCTAGTGACACATGGACAAACAGTGTTGTGACACGTGGACAAACCATGTTATGACACATGGCACTATTGTCCACGTCAGCATGCCAGGTGTCACTAGTCGCCACCGTGTCACTCGATTCCACGTGGACCAATCTTATTTCAACACGTGGCATTGATCGTCCACGTCAGCATTGCATGTCATCACGTCGTTAACGGAAACTCAACGAGGGGCCAACTTGAGTCACAGAATGAAAATTTCGGGGGCCAAATTGAGTAACTTAAAAATTCAGGGGTCAATTTGAGGCGCAAGTCAAATTTCGGGGGTCAATTTGAGTTTTAACTTTGGTTTTTTGATTGAGCTAGACCTAAGCCCAATAAATAAAACTATTTTTCCTAATTTTCAATGAATCAATTCCATCAACTAAATAAGTCAAAAACAAATAGGAATTAATTATCATTTCTACACCTAACTACCGAATTTCTTATTGTACATGAAATACATGTATTCATGTGGAGTTGAAGGTTAATTAACACATCAATTTATTATAGTTGAAGTCTTAGCTCAGCTGTCAATCCACTTGTCTCATGAGTGACCATACCTGGATTCAAAACTTGGAGGAGGCCAAATTGTGGAGTTATAGGAACTCATTTGTTGTTTGTGTGAGTGTGGTGTGCATGAGTACGTGATGTAATGAGTATGATTGGAGATTGTTGTCCAATCTAATTGATAAAAAAACATCAAATTACTCATTCCTACAATTAGATAAAATCTAACGGTCAAGATATAATCAAAGATTTTGTCATTACCAGTGGACATTTTATGTGTGGATATGAGGTTAATATAATCCGATCCAATTATTTTAGTGCATATTGAATTTTAATTTTGGTCACATCCAATCGGTGAGCATCCTAGTTATTTTGACCATTTGGAGGTCCAAGAATTTTGTTATTAGTGATATTATATTTATTTTACTCTGATTTAAAAAAAAATACTTCTTTTATTCCTTTTAAGTTTAAATTGCTAAGATTGGGGTGTTCAAGATCCGGACAAATTATAACCCGGTTCAGAGTCGAAGTAAATTTGTTAGTGTGGGTTTATTATATTTTATCTCGTTGCAATTTTCAGGCCAGGTTCGAGTTATGCTTCAAGACACTCGACCCAACACGAAGCTATATTTTTTTATTAAAAATTTTTTTAAGTTGAAATTAGTAATAAAATATTACGTTTTTTTACATATCTAAATTCATTCTCACAATGGTTTAATTTATACATAATTTTGTATTTTTTAGTTGAGTTGTTATTTCATAATTATCTGTTGTGGTTGATATGTTGGATTGGTATATTTAGTTTAAAATGGTTTTATCATAGCATTTACAATTAAGTTTAAGTTACTTCAATCAATTTAACTTTTTTTTTCCCTACAAATTTGAGAGGTGAAGATAAACTTCTAAGAAGTGTGGAAGAACAAATGACAAACAAGTTCAAAATGTATTTAAAAAAAATATAGGGACTTTCTTACATTTAATGTCCCACCATATTTTACTGAGACTTAATATCAATGTTTTACAGGTTACATATGAAGAGATTTTTACAAAAATCACATATGGAAGGTAAACATATTAAAAAAGTTGCACATCAATTTTGAAAAATATGACAAGATTGTCTCCATTATTGATGCACGAGGAGGTACTAATCAACCTTCATTCATGCCCCCTTTTTCCAAAAGCGTAGACAAGAGTGAAGTGACTTAAAATTGTTGGTGCAAGTAGTTTTCCAATAATTTTTTTTCCTCGATATTTCATTAACATTATTATTCTTTTCTCATATGATAATTTATTTTTCTATTTTGCTATAAATTGGTGAAACACAAGGAAATTTTTTTTAAAATAAATAAAATTAAAACGATATTTACCAAAATCCACTCTTTTAGGATTATTTTTCGTTTTCCATTCTACTATCAGTTCCACCCTAAAGCCGGTATTGGCCTAATACCAATGTCGCTCCCTAATGAATCGATACTGGCCTGATATAAAATTATTATAAAAAATTAGCTTCTTATTAGGTATTATATGCCTGTCAAATCATATTATTATTGATTACTTTTTATATAACTCAATAAAAATAAATTAATTAATTAATAAATAAAATCAGATCCCTCCTAAGTATCCAACTCTACTCAACAACTATTTTATGATATTTTTATGAAATTGTGCAAAAGACCAAAATAGACCAATTGTGAGAGAGATCAACACGGACAAAAGAAATCAACCATAAAATAGTGGACTTAAGGTCAACTATATAACTATATTCCAACACTTCATAGGCAGATTAATATTTGTCACCTTGGTTGGTTTCCCCATCCAAAATCAACTTCATAGAAATCCAATTTTGTCCCACTACTAAATCGATAACTTTCCTAGTAATAGGTTAATACCGACCTTAGGACGGTACTGGGTACATTTCAATATCGGTCTTAGGGAGGTACTGGTGTAAAATTTTTTTAAAATTTTTTAGCCCAGTACCGACCTAAGACGATATTGAAATGTACCCAGTACCGCCCTACTGGTAATAGAATAGAAAATGAAAAATAATCATAAAAGAGTGGATTTTGATAAATATCGTATTAATTTTATTTATTTAAATTTTTTTTCCTGAAGCACAACCATTAAGGTGAAATCAAAAGCGAAATTAATCAACCATTAAGGTGTATTCTAAATTGTAAATCACAATGAAGATGTGATTCTCGAGGTGGATTTAATATATGTGTACCATTATACACATCCATATACACTATTTAGCAACACGAAAAATTATAGTTATATTTTCTTGCTTTTTTAAATGTCATAATAAGAAGAAAAATATATAATTTTATTGTATAATAAAATAAATATTTGTATTTTAATTTAATTTAAAAAGATTATTTAAAATAATATTAATATATTATAAAAGCACAAATTTTTAATTATTACTGTTATTTCTTGTATCTATTCTTTATATAACACTAATTTTAATTTTTTTTTAAAAAGTAATAAATAAAAAAAATTTATAACCATATCTCCCTCTTTGTAATAAGGATGCACTAAGTGCCCTGTGCTTGACAAGTGTCGCACGCTCAATGAGTGAGGCAACACGCTGCACCCTATTTTGGTTATTCACACCAGAGCAAGCATACTTGGGGCTTAGCGGGCGTTTTGAATTTTGAATTCATTGGGAGGGTTTCTCAAATCAAAATAGAGAGAGAAGAGGGCACAAAAATGAGAGAGAGTGGAAGGCTCTCTGAGAAAGAGAGGAGAAGAGTCATCGATTGTACAGAAAAAGGCAGCGATAGTAGCGAAAGGCGCAGGACGACCATGAGTTTCCAGCACAAGCGGCGCAAGATTTGGGTCCAGTGACGGCAGATTTGGGTCAAGTACCAGCACCAGCAGCGCGTTCTCTGCGGCGGGAGAAGCAGCAGCGTTTTTTCTTCTACGACGGGTTCTCTAGCAGCGATGTTCTGCGTGTACTTCAAGACAATAGTTTCCTCGCTAACCACGCTTCCCATAAAAGGTAAGTTGCTTAAGCAACTCTATTCCTTCTACCATTACCATGGTTGTAGGTTTAGGGTTTCTTGATCTTGAGCTTACCATTAACATATTCTAGAAT
>JASCZI010060418.1:131834-148241 GCA_036250425.1 Stylosanthes scabra
AAAGACACCAAGCTTGAAAATGCTAACGAGGACATATTGGATGAAAATGCTGATTCTGACGATGAGCAATTAAATACAATTAGTGAAGTCGATTTCAAGGTCTCAACACTGGTCTCTACTTTTGCAAATCACAATATTATTCAGAAATTATGCTGGCTGCTCAAGTTTTATAAGAGCAATTCTCTTGCAACAAATCATTACATAATAAGCATGTTGCGGAGAATAAACGACGACCTTGGACTCCATGCAATGCTCTACCAGGTTAGGTCCAAAAAGCATTTTAGCTTCAATGAGATTTAGTTGTGTATGAGTGTAAATAATGTTTGTTCATATATTATTGCAGTTGTCGCTGCTCACTACTTTTTATGACATCATGGTTGAACAAAAGTCGTGCCCCGGAAATGAATATGAAGATATAGTCGATTTCCTCAGTAGTTTGATTAGAAAAATGCTTAAAAAAATGAAAAAGCAACCGCCCCTGTTTCTGGAAATCCTTTTTTGGAAGACTTGACGCGAATGCCACTACATCAATGCTGAATATTTACTGGATGAGCTTGGTCATTTGAGGAAAGAAAGTAGAAACTGGGGTAGTACTCAAGAGGATGGAGAAGTTGGTTGATCCCCTGCAAAAGTATGGACACGTAGAAGTATAGCTGATGCTCTTGGTGATGATGAAGCTGATGTTGTGATCAATCATGATTTGGGATATCAAAAGTAAGATACAGTTCCCGAGCTCTGCTTTTGGAAAGTTTTAGTCAGATTTAGATAACCAATTTTAGAATGTACCAATTGTTATGGACTTAGAACGATATCTATAGAGCACATGTTATAGAGTGAATGCATTGGTATCGGTTGTAAATAAAGATAATAGCTTGCAATCAGTCACTAAAGTGTGGACATAGATGTTAATTTAGATGAAACCTGCAATTGTGATGGTTTTGATGAGTTCAGTGCAAGGGCTCTATGCAATGTATGACTTAAACTTATATATGTGAGCAGAAAGGTGGATTACACTATTTAAGTTTGATAGCAAGGATGTTGATTGGGTTTTTTGAATATTTAATCATGCTTAACTGAATAATATTAGTCAAGTTGAATTTCAATAATGTTCAAAGGCAAGACTACATGAATCGAAGCATAAGGGTGGATTGAGGACTTGGGCTGGCATAAAGTGCACACACTCAGGCTCATTTAATCTATTAATTTGTTCAGTAATAAAGGGACCAATAATGCAATACAAGTCATGAGCAATTCATCCATCAACTTAATTTAATCTTTATCTCTCAATCTCTGTCTCCTAGAAACTTTTATTTTTTAATTCATATTGAGAACCCCTAAACTTTTAAACAATATTCAATTATAAGGTTTGGTTCAAAAAAATTATTTTGATATTGTATGTCCTTTGATAATATATAATAGAACCGCTGAAGAACTATTCAATTCAACCATAAGAAGTTAATTTTTAAGTCAAATATATAGGAGAGTGTTATGCTTCAACTCAAATATATATATATATATATATATATAGCTTCTCTGAGATGAAAAAAAAAGAAACATAGTATACAACTCAACTCATAAAGAAGTTTTATATTTTAATCCGTATTTCGTTCCTCCTAAAACTTTAGCTAATACTCACAGAGATAAACACCATTTATTTAAGGTATCTGAATTTAGAAGAAAACACCCTTTTAAGATAAAGCAAAGTTTCTTTTTTGAGACAAATTTTTATGGTTATAATGAGTAAGACATTTTATTATAAATGTTGTTTTTTTATAAATATTAGAAATGTAGAAAATGTCTAAGTTTCTTTTACTAGAATTTATGCTTATAATTAGGCTTAGGTTTAACGCCACCAATCAATTTTCTTAAAAATAATATGATTTAGGGTTTATGATTTAGGGGTTAGTTTTTAGGGTTTCAGGTTTAACTTCAGGGTTTTCATTTTAATATCTAGAGTTTAGGGTCTAAGTGAGACAGTTAGTGCTTAGGGTTTGTGGATTTGGGTTTAGGAACTAGGGTTTAGAAATTAGGGTTCAGGAATAGGCAGTTTAGGTTCAAGGTGATAAGGTTTGTGAATTTGGGTTTAGGAACTAGGGTTTAGGTTCAAGGTGATAAGGTTTGTGGATATGGGGTTAGGGTTTAGGGTTTAGAACTTAGTGTTCAGGAATTAGGGTTTAGGTTCAAGGTGATAAGGTTTGTGAATATGGGTTTAGGGTTTATGGTTTAGAAATTAGAGTTTAGGTTCAAGGTGATAATGTTTTGGTATTGGGTATAAATATAATTTATATGGTGTGTCTTTTATGAGTTTGGTCATAGGTGATAGAGTTAGGTATTTCTTGAAATTTTATGAGTTCTATAGTGTTATTGTTATATTTTTATTTTGCGGGATTTGTGATTAATTTAAATTTTTAGGAAAAATCTTATGTAGTGAGAGGCATTAATTTACTAATTTCGGTTAGTGTCTAGCAATTTGTATAGTGTATATAGTATATGATGTAGTAAAAATTTGTATAGACCAACTATAATTGACTAACTTGATTGTTTTTGTTGTAATCTTTTACCTTTAGGACCTTTGTTTAATTGAATAACAGTGAATTTTTCCTAAAAAATATTTAAATAAAGTAATTTGGAATAAGAGGAACTTTTCTCTATACACTCATCTCTATTTTAATGACAAATTAGTGAAAAAAAATTCTGTTTTGAATAAATACTAGGGTTTAAGATTTAGAGTTTAGTGTTTAAGATTTAGGGTTTAGGCTGATGGTTTTGGTTTTAGTGTTTAGGGTTTAGGGTCTAGGTGTGACAGTTAGTGTTTAGCGTTTATGGTTTACGGTTACGACCTGTGGTTTAGGATTTAGGGTTCAGGATCAAGGTGAGTTAGTTTTGGTATAGAGTATATTGTATAGGGTGTATGGTTTATAAGTTAAGTTATAGGTGATAGAATTAGACATTTTTTAAAATACAAATTTATAAAATTCATTAAAGTGTGATCGGAAAAATACCCGCGTTGTGATCGGAAAAATACACGCGCTATGCGCGGGCAGAATTCTAGTTAAAGGAATAACCGAATAAGAGTGATTTCATCTTCCATCACACTCTCACCCAGGTTTGTTGAGGAAGAAAAAAATTTTGTGTGGGTTCCATGTGCAATTTTTTACTTTCTTTTTATTTTCTCTGCACAACCAAACAAGAGAGAATCTCTTTCTCTCTTTTTCATTCTCTCTTTTTCTCTCAATTCTCTCTTCCTTAATTTTATCTCTTCTCATTTTCTAGCAAAACAAACATAGCAGAAACAAATGTTTCAAATCTAAAATTGAAATCAGAAATCCTAGCTGCCCAGCGAAGAACAGAGCAACGACGTCGCGCCTCCATGTCGAGTAGCAGGGCCAACGTCGCTACTCCACTTCGCGCAGCAGCCCTCCACATCGCACAGCAGCATCCGCCGTCTGTGCTTGCCGGTACGTCCGTGCCTCGCTGGTCTTGTTAAATCTGAATGCTCTGTTTTTTTTTTAATTTATTGTTGAGTTGTTGTTTAAATCTTAATGCTGTCGGACTTGTTGATTTAGTTATGTTGTTCACTCTTTAATTTGTACTGCTTGTTCATTTTTTAATTTTTCATTGCTTCTTCCTGTAAGTTACAGGTTTATTTTCATCCACTGTAATCGTAATGGAATTTGTTGTTTGTTGGTGTGTGCGTGAGTGTGTATTTTCTCTTTAACTTCAAAATACTTAGGTTTATGTGCTAATTTCGCTGTTCCATTTTCATATGATCGCTAGATTCAATTCCGTAACAAACTTTCCCATTATTAGCAAAGTTGTAAGAACCGGTTCAGATCGGCCGGTTGACTGGTTTAATCGGGAACTGGACCCCTAACCGGTCCGAGCCACCTAAAGGACTGGAAATGCACTCAAACTGGTAAGAATCGGATTAAACCGGCCGGTTCAGTATAAAACCGGCGACTCGGCCGGTTTTTTAAAATCGGACCGGGTGAAAAATTTTTTTAAAAAAAAATCCCTAAAAACGGCGCCGTTTTATATACTCTAAATGTCTAAAACTAAGAAACCCTAATCTGCTCTTCTCACAAGTCTCAAACGACGCTGTGAGTGTGAGCTTTGTCTCACAAGTCTCGACCCAGTGACCCACAACCTCACCCAATCGCCACCGCCGGCTACCCCAAGCCCCGTTCGGCGGTTCCTCTGCCTTCTCCCGTCGCCGAAGATCGGCTTGTCTCGGACGTCGCCAGCTTCCGCCACGCCAGTCCCAGTCGCGAGCTTCCGCCAGTCACCGTCGCGAGCTTCTGCTTGTCTCGGCCAGTCACCGTCTAGCCTTCCACCGTCTAGCCTCTGCCAGTCACCGTCGCCGAGAAGCCTTCCCCCGTCGCCGATTGCTTCCGCCTTCCACCGTCGCCTTCCCAGTCGCTGGTATCCAACTCCGCCAGCGTCGCTACTGCCGGCATTGTTGCTCCGCTCTCCACAACTCCTCCTGCTCCGTTCACCTCTTGTGTCTCTGCCACCCGCGCCGCTATTCAACAGGTTTACTCACCGGTTCCGTTGTCGTAACTTTTTAAAACTGCTTCTGAATTGAGCTTCGCTGTTGTTGCAGATTTTCCTTTTTCCATATTGATGCTGCTGCTGATTTTTCTCCAATCTTCAACTTCATAAGTTTCATTCCTCTAAACAACTATTCTGCTAATATTAAACTGTTTAATTAGTTGTTGCTGTTGTTATTGCTGCTAAGTTGTGCTATGAGGCTGTTCCTTTTGTTGACTTACTGTATAATAGACCTAAAAATTATCATGACCAAAGTGTTGATTGGTGTATACAGCGTTCTCTGACTCTGTATATTTTTTTTTTCTGGTGTTTGTTCATCTGTGTTTGTTCATGACCAAAGTGTTTGTTTGATTTGTTTACTTGTAGTCTGCCATTGTTTGTTGATTTATTTTTAGAATGACTAGGACTGTTTTTGATTTTGTGCATTTGCCTGCTTATTGATTTATTGTTCATTTGCATCCTTATTGACTGCATTGTGAAGTTTCCTTGTGTTCAATTTCTGCACTTCTCTCACTCCAATCTAGTTATTCCAGTAAGTTATATGTTTTTTTATGAATAGCTTTAAATAGCTCTCAATAATTTTATATTATGATGGTAGAAGATACATATCTTAAGACATAATAGTATATATACATTTGCAATTGACTCTTTTTTTTCACTAAACAGCAATGGCATGATGTGTTTGTCCAAATTAGAGCAAGTAATATTTCTCATTTTTTAACTAATTCTGTTTTATAACACATGTCAGGCAATAAAGATGTAAGCATTCTGATCAATAACAGAATTTTATATTTTTTTCTTATTCAATTGTATTCATGACTTTTCCTAGTTAATGTATAGCAATAATGGATGATCCATTAGAAAAGTTTTATAAAAAAATCAGTTACATAAGATCAAATTGATATATTATTTGTGATGCGTGTATAACACGGAAACTGTCTGCATCACTTATTCCTCCATCCTCATATATATATATAGTGAGTAGCTTTCATAACATGGGAAGAACAAAATCAAAACTTCCCTCATGCTTGATAACGAATCTTTTAAGTAAAATGAAATAATAATATTGCCTGCTTATTGATTTTGTTTTTATTTTCATGCTTTGTTTGTTTAAATTATTTGTAGAACAAATATCTAGTCTGTACAGATGAACTTATACTAAAACAGTGTGGGTAATTGTAAACAAATATCTTATTATATTTACAAAACTGGTAAATTATCTTGTATTTTAGTATTTTAGTTTTAGTTATTTTGAATTCAGACTTTTATGATTGTTAAAGACATGTATTTCAAGTTGTAATGTTAATATTTTCATAATTTATATATATTTTGCATTTGATACCGGTTAAACGGTTCAACCTGTGACTCCACGGTTGAACCCTTGACTCCGTGACTCCGTAGGCTGACCGGTTCGGTTCTTACAACTATGATTATTAGTGACGAAATTTTGAGTTTGACATAGATTTCGATGGCTAGGCTTTCTCACCTTAAACCCTAACCTCTAATTGAAACTAATTTCAGTTACCTGAGAAGAAGAAAAAAAGATGGGGAAGAAGAAGCAAAAGTCTGTTGCTGAGGCTGATGGTGTTCGAGATTTGGACTCTGTGATTCACGACCATGCTCTTTTCTTTGATAAGCTGATTGAACTCATCCCTGCCAAATTTTACCTTCCAACCGACGATAAGGATAAGCCATGGTTTCAGGGTCTCAGCAAGGCTAAGAAAGCCAAGGCGAAGAGGGAAACTAAGGAGAATATTAAGAAGTCTCGAAGGGAGCGTTTGGATCCTGAAAAACCCCCTGCCACTACTCTTGACCTGTTGAAGCAGAGCTTGGGTAAGGAGAAGGTGAAGGAGAGCAGTGATGAGGAGGACGGTGAGGCTAAGCCCATTGCTCTTGAAGGGGATGATCGGTCTGTGACTTATGAAGAGCTTCGGCAAAGGCTTCATCAAAAGCTTGCAGAGTTTAGGTCAAGTCGAGAGAATTCCGGGAGGGCAAAGAAGAGGGAGGATAGAAATGCGAAGAGAGGGTATGAGGACAAGAAACGCAAGAGGGGTAGTGAAAATGAAGAAAATAAAGCTGTAAAGAAAGTGTCCACAGAGAAAGTGAAGAAGGATGCTGCCGAGACTTCTAACGAGCTTGTGTTTGGCCATGTCAAACTTACAGATGGTGAGATGCAAGGTAAAAAGAAGAGGAAACTTTCTAAGCAGAAGGAACTTGAAAGGGCAAAGAAATTGGAGGAAGCAAAGAATGATCCCGAGAAAGGTGAGTCTGTTGCAAAGAAGCAATCGTGGAAAGCAGCAATGGATAGAGCTTCAGGGATTAAAGTCCATGATGATCCCAAGCTGTTAGAAAAAAGCATTCGTAAAGAGAAGAAGAAGCAACAGAAGAATTCAGAGAAATGGAAAGACAGAATTCAAACACGTGACCAATTGAAGGCTGAGAAGCAGCAGAAGAGATCAGATAATATCTCTGAGAGGATTCATCAAAAGAAGATGCGAAAAATCGCAAAACGAGAGAAAAAGCTTTTGCGGCCTGGCTTTGAAGGCCGAAAGGAAGGTTTTATCACTGAAGGTTCCAGTTAACTTGGTTCAATTTTGTTTGATATCTTTCCTTCATAGAATCATAGATTTTGATTGT
Source organism: Stylosanthes scabra (assembly GCA_036250425.1). Classification (NCBI taxonomy): domain Eukaryota; kingdom Viridiplantae; phylum Streptophyta; class Magnoliopsida; order Fabales; family Fabaceae; genus Stylosanthes; species Stylosanthes scabra. Next base: position 139,023 of record JASCZI010060418.1, read on the forward strand.
TAGAATATGACAAATCAAGGAGGAAAAATAGAAGTTATCAATTTCTGTCAGGTTTAGTATGTCTCTTAAAATTGAACACCTTTATTTCTATTATGGCAATTCATATGACATTTTGGCAATTCGGCAGTCCATATGATCAGTTCTGGTTATAGTGGAATACCACAATTTTATTGAATTTCAACTATCACAGGCTGTTTGATTGCATCATATCATTATAGACTGACATACCTGTTGGTTGGATCATTTTTGTTTCCAAAATTTGATGAGATCTAGTTCTTTTTCTTCCTATTAGCAAGGCCTGCATTTCCTTTATTTACATTGGTTATTGTATTTCTTTGCTGAGTTGCTTGCAAACTTTCCTGAAGTGTTGACCTGTTGCTTCTTCACTAAATATATGGGCATGTTACATTCCAATCCATGTTTGAAACCCGTCTTGATTTAAGTACACTTGCAGAATTTCAGCTTGTGTCTAGCATGAATCCATATATTGCATTGGGTAATGCTATGGTGAAGATTGATATTTTGGTAGAGTAAAGATTGCTTTTTTAGTGTAAAATAAAAATCATGTGCACATATTTAAATTTATAAATTTAGTCCAAATCTCCACTCTTCACCAAAGATACCAACTATTGCATTTTATTGTCCCTTTTAAGTGGCCATCTACAATATCTCCTGCATTTTACATTTTACATTAAAATACGTGGAAGTTTTGTTACATATGATTATTTCAAAATAATATATATGTAGAAAGCATGTTGGAGATTGTTAAGAAAACATATATTATATTTCGTGGGTTACATAGATATAAAATTGTAATTATACCAGCTATTTTATATTTTAATTTATATAAAGCAGCCTCATTACTATTTTAAATGATAAAATAAATAAGCAATGCCTTCAATTTCTCACTTTGACAACAACACATTCTAACTCAACTTTTTGTATCTCACTTCCGTTGATCAGGGAGCTGAGTGAGCCATTAAAGTATCAGAAAAAGAAATTTTAACTCAACTTCGAAGAAGAAAATGCACTTTCATTCATTGGCAAGGTTTTTTATTTTTTTTTTTTTTTTCTCGATAAGTTACAATCTCACATCTTCTTCCAAAGGTGGGACGTGAGAAGGTTCTAATCAGAATAAACATTCATTGGCAAGATTAACATAACATATACTTTTTTCCTTTTTTTGTTATTTAAACAAAATACAAGTTCAATTGAAAAGGATAGGAAATTAACAACAACAACAACATGTGAGCAAATATCACCATCAAATGAAGAAGAAGAGATTGAATATTGTGTAGAGACACTTCATTCTCAGAAAGATGGGAATTCAATATTGGAGCCACATTTTGAATTTGGGAAGACAGGGCAATCAATGAAGGCTGAAGCATTTGTGTCCACACACAAGTAAACTTGATAAAGCTGACTGTTACCAGATGAATCTGAATTGCACTCAATGAATGGAGTGAACCCAACTGAACCACTTATTGCACTCTTAATGCTGCTTAAGCTGTAGGATCCTCCATCTGGATTTATACCTGTGTTTCACCAATTCATCTTGTTTCTCAGTAATTTGGTTAACTAAGAGGATATATATGAAATACTAATAGCAGGATACCAAAATTCTCATGTGTGAAAAAAAAAGTATATGTTGTCTAAATTGATTTACTAATTTAAATATATATATAATATAGAATTTTACTATCTTAATTTAAGGAAATTTTGATTTGAAAGAAAAATTAATTTCTTGGTTTGTGAATGATATACCTGCACTTGTAAGGGCTTGGAGGAGGTTAGCTTTTTGTTTAAGGTTAAGAGCTGCTGCAAAATAGTCATGTTGGTTAAGTATTGACTCTGAGCAAGTTCCATGTTTGTCCCATTCATGGGTCCAGAATTGTATTCCATTCCCACTTGGGCATGCCAGTGTGGGCCATTCCTTTTGCATTGTGCTAATCAGATCTGATACCTGGATGTATATGTCATCATAGGCATGGACAAGTTAGTGGTAAATTAATCATTAATAACTTAATAATTTAATAATAATAATAATAAGACAATATTTTAGTATTAAAGGAAATCCATCCAAGGACTAATCATCACATCAGATGCGAAAAAGACTTTTAGGAAAGTGTTTGTCTTGTTTTGTGAGTGAACAAAAGGGCAAATACAATCTTATGATTTATAAATTGGATTATTTATGTTGAAATGGTCTGAGCAGGAGTGGGAAAAAAGTAGAAAAAGATAATCCTAGAAATCTATTTAGTTGTTTGTTGTGTAAATATGTGTGATGATTCTTAAGAATGCAACATAATCATGGATGAAAATCACAACACGAGAGTCTCCGGAGTAATGAAAGCATTTCAGGTGTTTCAGCGGCTTTGTAACAATTGAAATATTCCCTATAACATGAAACAAAAATAATTACAATACCTGAGATTGCTGAAAAGGGTTGCTAGAATCACAGTTGGATGGGTATGAGCCATCATTGTAATTTGGCCACAGACCATGAATCCCAAAATCTGCATCAGGCTTCCCAGTTGTTGGGTAGCAACAGCTCTGCTGTGTGTCGCAGTATGATCCTGGCCACTGCAATTGCAAAATCCCAAAAGTGTAACAATTTCAATAATGAAAGAGAGAGAAAAAAAAAATTTGTTATCTTCTCACACTTTTATTCGTGTTAGAGATATAGTCATTTATGATATTATTTTTCCCAAAAACTTAAACTGATAGGAGGAGACACAAATGATTATATCGCTAACACGCGACAGTAGACAGTAAGTCCAATGCATGGTATGTATACCGGTAACACAATTTGTTTTACTAATACAGATTGTTTGGAACCTAAAAAACATGACCAAATTCAATCCATGACATGCTAGATAATTACCTGCTGAACAAAGTAGAAGAAATCAAAATCCTGTGAAGCACATAGTTGTAACGTCAAAACACACTGTAAAAGCACCACAAGTTTAATCAGAATGGACCCTTTAAACTCCATTGTTGTGGCCTCAATTATATTTTGTTTAAGTGTGTCACAAATAATGCAATTGGGGATATTATATAGATAGAGACGCTGCTGGTTTTGAAGTTGATTGTGTGGGTATAAGTATAAGAATTATGGAATGGGTTTTAAGTGGGAAATGCAAACATGAATTTATAGGCAGAAAAATGATGTTAATTAGTTAGAGAGTGAGACTAATAAAGTAATAATAATTAACAAGGAAGAGTATCTGAGCAGTATATGCTGATCCTTCTAATCAGCCTATTATCTGGTTTACGTGTGTAACTGCGGCACATTATGTTTCACATGTCGGCTACCTTTTCTTTATTATTGATTATTGATTATTGATGATTACTGATTATTGATGCCTTGCTACCTTTTGTTTATTGTTCCCTTTTATATTTATTCTCTTTTTTTCATTTACTTTCTCCTTAGTTTAATAAGGCTATTTTTTAAAACAAAATTCTTTTAAAACGAAAAATTAATTTTTAGGGTGACTATTTAGGTAAAGATGTCTTTTTTTTTTCTTCAATAGATCACTGTTTTTATGTTTTACTAAATTTTGAATTAAGTTAAATTTTAATAATAAATATATTATTTTTGACAAAATGAATTTTTTTATTAGAGATCAAATTTATATAATACTAAAATAGATTAATTTATATTGTGTACATACATATAAATATATTATAATATTTCTTATATTTATATAATATTCAAAATTTTCAAACGCATCTTTTAAAATAGATAATGTAGTTTGTAGTATAGAATTCGTTATTAATTAATATAGTAATACGACTATAATTAATTAAAATTGACTTTTTTTTTTTTTTAACGTAATATACACATATCAAATGCACCTACATGGAAGAAAACTCATAGCGGTATATAAACTGATTAGGATAACATTGAAAATTGTTCTTTCCAAACATGAAAAACGAGAGAATCTAATTGAGTTATTATTTTCTTATATAAAGATTTCTGTATGAGTACACATTTAGTAATTTTAGTTTACATTTTCCAAAAAAAAAAACCAATTTGCATTTAAATATGTTTATTAATTATCATATTAAAAATTGGTCTCACTAATTTTTTTATTGAAAATATATTTATTTATGGATTTTTATTTTAATTCTCAAAGTATCTCGTGTAGAATACAATGACTAATTCTTTTCTTTTGAATCCCCCACTACTTAAGAACAAACAGTTTACCATAACATGCTTTTCATATCTAAAGTGAAATTTAAATTCTCTATATTTTGATTGAAAGAAAATGTGATGTGCTGTGCTATATATATATATATATATATAAAGAAAAAAACAAATTGTTGTTCCCCTCTTTAAAATTTCTTACTTTAAATGATTTTTACTCAAATAGAAACGGTATATATACAAATACATCAGCCATTAAATTAGTTATTAGATATTTATATATATTGATTCATATCTAAACAATCAACCACCAGAATAAACAAATCTAACATAATAGATTAATCAAATTTATAATATAGAATAATCAAATTTATTTAGAGTAGCCTAATGATATTTTTTAATAATTTAATTTTCATGGATCGTCAGTATAAAAGAGTTTTACACATATATCCAATCAGATGTTACCACATCATCAAAAGCAATTAATTTTCAAGCCTACTACTTCTAAAGTCAAATAAATGCACGAATCTGATTGGATGACTTTGTAAAACTTTACACCGTCAATGTATCATAATTAAACTCATTTTTTAAAGATGTATATTTTTATAACGATTTTGCTAGATGTACACATAAACACATTAAAACACATAAATATTTACCACTTGAGGGAGTGATTAATTAGAATGTGTTTGTGTGTTTTATGTGTACACCTAGCTTTTTTGTTTTTTATAATATTAGGTGTACATTTATTTTGTTCAACCAAATTTAATTAAGTTTCTATATTAAATAAAAAATCATTTTAATATAAAATAGTACAAAAGATAATATATAAATAATCTATCATTTGATATTAAAATAATTTTTTATTATAATAAAAATAAATAATTTAATTAAATTTAATTGATAAAATAAATATATGTTTAGAATTATTAAATATGCATAGTTGGTTAATAGTTAATTATTTATGTACAGAATAACCTAAATGATAAATAAATAAAAAGAAAAAGAACTTGTGTTTATCCATTTTAAAGGGCCTTGCTAGGTGTTTTACGGGCAATTATTATGTTAATGTATGGGTCTTTTTCTATGCTTTCACATTAGGGACCAATCAGATTGCTGGAATGGTGTGCAATCATTTGTGCCTCTTTGTTTCTTGGACAACTGGCAGAAGCTAAGAGAAGGAGGACGCAACTTTGTTCATATAAGGGAAGACGTGACTATGCTTGATCTCAAACGGAACTCTCTTCATTTTTTAATCAAACTTCATAGTTGATCTGCAAATGTGTTCACATGAAATTATTTTATGCTACTTGAGAGTTTTTTTTATTATTATTATTTTATAATATGCTACAATTCGATAGATCAAATACTAAATCACGGCGAATCTGAACTCTATTTAAGAGTTTATCAATGACCAGTAGATTAATGCATATACGATGCGGAATTTGAACATAACACTTACTTAAACTAACTAATAAACTAATCACTAAATCATTATCATACTTAAAGTTGCAAGTCTTACCTTGCACACTTACCAGAATAATCGGAACCTTCTTTATATATATATTTTCTACTAACCTCCTTAATTATATGTTTCTAATCACCCGTCATTATCATGAATACCAAACCTAAAACCTCTCACTCAAATTTTAATTAGCTTATAATTTTTTTTCTCTGTATTTTATCTAAACAAGAAGATTTTCCTCGTGACAAGAACAATGAAAGAACCAAATTTAGTTTGTATGAGTTATAATTATAATATTTTAATCTTATGAATATTCGATAATGTGTATAAATTCAACACAGATTTTTTTTTCCCGATAAATGTAATTATATTCTTTTTTTAAAATTGTGAACCTAATAAAAACATGTTCTATCTTCCTAGAATTTTCACTTTACTTCACGTTATCGTTATTTACTATGTGAACGCTGGTAGCCAGCACCCACCTATGTGGCACATCATTTTTTTGCCGTTGTCTATTATCTTCAAAAAATAAGTAAACACCAAAATTACTACCTAAAAAGTTTTGGATTAAACATTTTACTAGAAATTTTGTTCTCTAGAAATTCTAGATTATTCTTTTCGAACAAATTAATTCGTCTGTTATTTAAAATATGGATTAAACATTTTAGTTTCTAACAAATTTAGTTCTTGTCTTGTAATAAAATTTGTTAGAAACTTATTTGTTAAGTGGAAGTAATTTTTGAGAATTCGTGGAGAATAAAATTTTGTCAGAATCAAAATATTCCATCCGAAATTCTTTGAACACTTTATAAAATTTATGCATATCAATACTAATTAACTTTGTAAATAGTTAAAAATTAGTCATGTTAATTTCCACTAATTAAAATCACTAATTCCATGAAAACTATCATATCATCACAAACTGAAATACAAAATCATCATTTACGTAAACACGAGTGCCAAAATATACTAAAAATAACTTATATTCTCATTAGAATGAATCTGAGGTTCTAAACCATCTAGAGCATCATTACATTACGTGATTTATTACATCCACTTTGTACAACACTGTTGACTAACTACATAAATTTGCCAGTAATGATAATGTTGCTATACCTCTCCCAATGTTACAGTAAATAATCCTTCTGTTTTGTTATACTAAATTCTTTGGTCATGAATCAACTTTTTTTTTTTTTTTCAAAATGTTGCAGAAGAATCAAACCTTGGATCAAGAAGAACCATTACCAGTAATCCCCACAGGAGCATTCCCCATCTTTAAAATGATGAAATCGCTGGACATCTCTTAGTATAATTTGCCTACCAAATATGAATGATATAAATTTAGCAGCATTGTGGCAATCCCCACAGACCCTAAGGTTCTTGACGACACGAATCGTCGTTCCAGGAGGTGTATTCAGAAGCCCAAAAGTAATGGCTAGTTTCTCGCTGTGATATCTGAGAATAATTTCTTTATCTGCATCGTCCATGTCTGCATGAAAAACTAGAGATGTGTCAGGTACGTACCCAGCCAGTTTCAATTCCTTTACCAATTCGTCAAGTGCATGGTGCAACGCGGTCGAAGTTGAATGAACACCATCCCCAGAGAAGAATTCATGCACAACATTGTTGACTTCTATTGAGCTACAACCAGGAATCTTCACTGCTCCTTTGTCTGCCATCTTTTTCCTTAAGAAATTCACATCTTCCCATTTTCCATATCTTGCACACAAGTTTGACAGAACAACATAGTCTCCACCATGTGAATCATCCAGCTCAAAGATTCTCTCAATTACTTGCTTTCCCATTTCAACATTGCCATGGCTGCTACAAGCAGAAAGCAATGTCCTCCAGAGAATCGGCGTGGGCTTGATTGGGAGTTTGTCTATGAAATTATAGGCTTCATCTAGGCGTCCGGCTCGGCCAAGCAAATCCACCATACACCCATAATGCTTGATATGAGGAACAATCCCATAGTCATTTGTCATACTACGAAAACACTCATAACCTTCCTCTACCAATCCATTGTGACTGCAAGCAGACAATACCGCTACAAAAGTTATCTCATCAGGCTGCACTCCCTCCTTCTTCATATCTTCCAACATTGATACAGCACGGGAACCATGTCCGTGAGTTGCATATGCGACAATCATCGCTGACCAAGCCTGCGTGTCCCTCCTGCGCATTTTCCTAAACACCGAAACTGCATCGTCCAAGCTCCCACACTTGGCATACATGTCAATAAGTGCCGTGTTCACCTTTACATACTGATTAAACCCATGCTTCTTGACATACTCATGTATCCACCTCCCCAAGTCCAATGATCCCAACAAAGTGCAAGATGATAGCACGAGAAGCATGGTGATGTCATTCGGCTTAAGACCACTCCCCTGCAATTCCCTGAACAGAGCCAAAGCCTCATTGGGCCTACTATTCCTAGCATAACTAGTAATCATAGCATTATATGCTACCACACATGGTTCATCAACCTTATCAAACACCCTCCTAGCATTGTCAACCTCATTACACGCAGTGTACATATTTATCAATGTAGGACACACATACATATTCTCACTTACCCCAATCTTCATAGCAAGGCAATGCAATTGCTTACCTTCTTGCAAAGCCTTAACCATTGCACAACCCTTGAAGAGTGAAGAAAATGTGTAACCATCCGGAAGGATTCCGGAGCAAAAGACGTGGGAAAACATCAGAATTGCCCTTAAGGGTTCATTGGAGTGCACGAACCCACGTGCAATGGTGTTGAAAAGGAGAATATCTGGTTGGGGAATTTGATCGAACACGTGGTGTGCATGATCCAATGAAGAAGGTGTGGAGATTGAGGAGCATGAATTGATGATTTTGGTGAGGACAGTGAGGTCATTTTGGAGATTTGTCTTGATGGTGTAGGCTTGTATCTGCTTCAATTCTCTGAGAGAGGAGCATTTGGGTATGAGGGAAAGAAGGTGTGGTAATGGAGCAAGTGCTGTTGATGTAGTTGTTGTTCGAGTGTCAGTGTCTGAGGGAAATTGTGGTGGGACTCCAAGAATGGATAATGAAGATGCCATTATTTGCTACTGTGATTTGTGAATCTTCCAAGCTTGCTTCTTCTTTTTTGCATTAAGGTGCTTCAGTGTTTGTGAGTGAATCAATATGAAAATTGTGGAATTGAGACATGACAACGTGGAGAAAAGAAACAAATGGATAATGCTATGGTGTTACTTTCTCTGATTTTTCCTTCTTTCTTTTTTTCTTCATAAAACATAATAATTTTTTTTTTAGTTTTATCTGATACTAGCAGTTGACAGGTTCACCCATGGTTTATCTCATTTTATAATTTGTTATTCAAGGATTTTTATAAATGATAATGGTAACAAATTGAATTAAAATTATACAAATCGTGTTTTTTTATCACAATATCACACCCATCACAATAACAATGGATTTTTTTTTTAAATAAATAAAAAAAAACTAAATTTACCGTTTTAGGCACGCATGGGAGTATTTACCATAATAGGTGAGCCTTCCTATTTCCGGGCTCTGCACACCCGGAATAGGGTTTACACCATTTCCGGGCTATGCAGTCCCGGAATTGGTTCAAACTATA
>JASCZI010060418.1:150956-171044 GCA_036250425.1 Stylosanthes scabra
TCGCTCATCTGGGATAGGGGGAAGTTATTTGCGTACACGCTGAACACAGATTCCAATCGGAAGACAGAATCAACGTACGCACCCCACTCTATCCCCACGGCCGCACACGATGCCACGACGTGCCTACATGGGAAGTGAAGCTGCTGGAATTTGCCGCAGTCGCATGTCCTCTCACGTAAGTGGACCCTATACTGAGTCTGACGGGAGTGTCTGATTGGCATGACCTCCTCCACTACAAACACAGCGCCTGAGCGGTCACAACTTCTCACCCGCATCTTGGACAACTCACCCTTACTCTTCTCAATCTCTGACAGCAGGTACTGGCTCCAGAGATTCCCAGCAGCGACTTGCGCATGTGCCTCCTGTCCCTTCCGAATCCATAGCTGTTGCAGTCGCTCGTATGTTGCCCGCACTATAGCCGAAATAGGCAGGAATCTTGTGCCCTTTAGAACGGCATTGATGCACTCCGAAAGATTTGTAGTCATGTGGCCCCACCGGCGCCCTTCATCACAGTGTTGTAGCCACAAGCTATTCGTGAAACCGCTCAGCCACACCTTCATTTCAGGCCTTAGTTTCTCTAATCTGTTCATGTAATCTAAGAACTCAAGCTCTGTGTTTGCATACGCGGCGTTAATCACCAACCTCTTCCCCTCTTTGGAATTGAATCTGCTCATGAAGTTACTCGCTAGATGACGCACGCATAGTGCGTGATACGCACTAGGGGGATGCCATCCACTGTCTTCTGCCCGGAGTGCGGCCCGAATCGCTTGCGATCTGTCAGATATTAGGAGAACACCTTCCTTTCTGATCACATGTGACCTCAAATTCTTCAGAAAGAATGACCACGACTTGGTGGACTCTGAGTCAACTATAGCAAAGGCGGCCGGGAATATATTGTTGTTTCCGTCCTGCACCACAGCCATCAACAGGACCCCACCGTATCTACCATACAGATGGGTGCCATCTACAGATACGAACGGCTTGCAATGTTTAACCCCCTCAATGCACGGTTTGAAAGTCCAAAACACCTTGTCAAGCTGGCAACTCTCGGGGTCCATCCGATTGCCCTGGTAGTAGGGGCCAACCTTCAAATCCACAACTGTCCCATGACAAAAATATTGCAGCGCACCCATCAACCTAGGCAAGATAGCATATGATTCTTCCCAGTCACCGTATAGCTTCGCAATCGCCTTCTGCTTAGCCATCCAGACCTTTCGGTACGTCGGCGTGAATCCGTAACTCTGTTGCATGGCGGCTTGTAAGATTGGTACGCGCACGGACGGATTCTCCTTCACAATGTGCAAGATCGCACTGCAAATCAATCTACCATCAAGTTGTGCATGGTCGGAGGACATTGACGGTGCCCAGCATTCATGCGGTCCTCCAAACCTCCGCACCTCCCTGTTCATTACAAATGACCGGTTCACATCACTAAGGATATCCACATCGAACCCAACACAGTTTAACAGGATAATTAACAGTAAATAGCTACGTACCAGTATCCGAGGTTTGTCCGTAGGGCTACGCGAATGGACCATGGGCATCCCAGCGCAGATAGCTTGCATCGGCATACGTACTTGTGTGGATCTGACTCCACCACTCGATACTCGGCTGCCCTCCTAATGCTGTAATTTTTCACCGCCATCTGCACAGCCTCCCTTGTGCTGAAACGGTGTCCGACCCTGAACTCTAGACCACCCTCTACATCATAGTCATCACCGCCGCCGCCGATTCCTTCCCTCGGAACCTCAGCCATGTCATCCAAGTATAGGGTGTGGAAATGACTACTCACTGAGGACAGGTCCGGAATCGGGGCGGGTGCGGGGAGGATAAAATCCCGCCGACACTGAGACTCGGGCACAAACTCCGATCCGTCCGAGCTTTCGCTTGTGTCGCCGTCGTCACCCACGAAATCCTCGTCGGAATCCTCCTCGCAATTCCCATCCAACTGCGTAGCTGCCTCCGGCGCGGCGACGTGGATGGGCGAGCAGGGTATCACATCTGTACCACCTACCGCCGAGCTCGATGACCCGCCAGCTTCACTGCTGACTGTTTGCGTCTCGGCTAGCAACTCCATAATTTGCCCTGGCCCATACTTGCGATGCAGCTCAAACATCCCACGGACATGCTGATCGCCTTCGACCCAGAAAATCTTATACTTGAACTGGTTTGGAGGGAAAAGGTTCAAAAGCCGGTAGGCAACCCGTCTCACTGACGTCGCACCACCAATCACTCCCATGTGGCGCATTACAACAGAATTCAGCTCGTCCAAGGTGTTGACGGGCTGCGTCTGGAATACTACCGGCGTGGGAGACCGAAACCAAATTCCGCCGGAATCCCGACCCATCTCTCCGTTTGGATACAAAGTTACCACCACGAAATCACTAAGATTCATGATTTTGGAAAGAAAAAAATGAGTGGGATTGTGAAGGAATGATGGATGGTGTGGGTGGAATGGCAACACCATGGGTGCCATTTATAATTTTTTGAATCCAATTCCGGGTTATGCACACCCGGAAATATGTTTACTCTATTTCCGGGCTCTGCACACCCGGAATAGGGTTTACACCATTTCCGGGCTATGCAGTCCCGGAATTGGTTCAGGTTATATAGTTTGCACCAATTCCGGGATTGCATAGCCCGGAAATGGTGTAAACCCTATTCCGGGTGTGCAGAGTCCGGAAATAGGAAGGCTCACCTATTATGGTAAATACCCCCATGCGTGCCTAAAACGGTAAATTTAGTTTTTTTTATTTATTTAAAAGAAAAATCCCAATAACAATAATATAATAATACTAATTTTGTTATCTAAAAACTAGAAGTGTCTTTTAAATTACCTAAAGTAAAGTCACCAAAATTTTTTTTTTTACCTAAAGTGAAAACTTTTCATATACCATTTAAAGTAAAAACTTTTCATAATTAATTATTAAAATTAAAAAATCTAATGTGCAACCTCATGTTAATAAATTAAAATTTGTTATTATATTTATGTTTATTTTAGTATTTAAAATTTTAAAAACTATTTTACTAAACACTACTAAATATATATGTGATTGTTTTAGCGTATTAAAAGTTATTTGAGTGATGCATTTAAAATTCAAATTATCATTTTTATTTCGGTAGTATTAGGTAACCAACAATCTTATATCAACAATAACCAAAAATAATTTTAAAATCTAAATTAAATGAGATAGCATTTAATTCCTTGTAACATTTTAAATTAAATTCTTAAATTAAATAGAAAAGTATTTAATTCCTTATATCACATTCCAAATTAAATAAGATAGCATTTAATTCCTTATATGAGATAATATTTAATTTTTTCATAATATTTCAATCATTAAAATACACAAAAATATAATACATGAACTTGTATTAAAATGTCTTATGCAATGCAACAAACATTTTCAATTAAGCAAATGGTTATTTTAATGTAAAATAAAATAAGTGTTATAAATAGTGCTTTGCAAAAGAAGGAAAAAGTTTGTAATATGTAAAATAAATAATAAATAAAATTTGAGATAATATTCAAATTGGTCCCGAAAGATATCGCGTTATTCAAATTGGTCTCCAAAAAATTTTATTAGTCATGTTAGTCTCCAAAAGATAATATCTTCAATTAAATTGGTCCTTGTACCAATCAGATGATGACACGACATCTTTAAATGCCACATGTCACGAAATGATTTGATGATGTGTCATCTATCAACCAATCATTTTGTAACACATATCATTTAATTTGTAAAAGGACCAATTTGACTAAGAATTACATCTTTCAATGACTAAGATGACTAACAAAATCTTTTGAGGACTAATTTGAATAATGCGATATCTTTCAGGGATCAATTTGACCATTATCCCAATAAAATTTGGATGTTATTATTCAATATTTTAATGTTATATATTTATATGAAAATATAGATGTTATATGAAAAATATTATGGATGTTATATGTATAGAATTATAAATGTTATATATATAAAATTATAGATGTTATTTGTTTTTAAATATGTTAGATTAAAAGAATAAATAAATAAATAAAACCTACAATAGATATATATTTCGGATTGTTTTAATTTTCTTTTTCAATATCATATGAAAATGCTAGTAAAATTATACATTTAAAAAAAATTAATAGAAAATAGAATTATTATAATAATATATTTAATATCAATTATCAATTATTACATATAGTAATAGAATATTATTGCTATTGTGTGATGACTGTGATCTTTTTACGAAAGAGAATAATAACTCCCTTAGCAAAATAATTAAAATACATTAAAAGTGAATCAAATAATAAATGAATGAATCATTGAATATGAAAAGGAAAAAATTGAAATAACATAATAAACATTAATTAAAAATAAAAATTAAAAGAGTTAGTTGTTATTGGCCAATATTACATTGGTTATTAAACATTTTTCTCTTTTCTATAATACGTTTGAGTAAGATGAATTCAAATATTTCAAATTAACCACTTCAATTATCCCCTTAAAAACTCAATTACCTCAGCACCATTTTACTTAAAAAAGGGCCGAAGATTTTATCAATCATTATCCTAAATAAATTATGTTTTTTTATTTTTTTTCCAATTTAGTATCCTTTTACTAATTACCACGTTTGAACATGATTACTGTCATTGCCTTTTGTGCACCTTATTGGTCATATCAAAATGGATTCTGATTGTTGCCCTTATTATTATTTTTTTTTTTTATAAGATTTGAGTTTGATTTTGAGCTATGACGGAAGTTGGAAGATCGATTTTGATGACCAAATTTTATTTTCAATTTATGAATACTCTCCAAAATTGATTCTGTTTGTTACCAATATTTCTCTATTCAAATTTGAATTTGATTTTGAGCTATGATGGACGTTGAAAGATTAATTTTTCTGACCAGTTTTTTTATTCAATTTATAAATACTTTCCAAAATTGATTCTGTTTGTTGCCATTATTTCTCTATTCAGATTCGAATTTGATTTTGAACTGTGATGGATGTGAAAGATCCAATTTGATGACCAGTTTTTAAATTCAATTTATGAATACTTTCCAAAATTGATTCTGTTTATTTCCATTATTCCCTCTATTCAGATTCGAATTTGATTTCAAACTATGTTGGACGTTGAAAGATTCAATTTGATGACTAGTTTTAAATTCAATTTTTGGACACTTTCCGTTATTTCTCTAATAAGATTTTGAATTCGATTTCCTTATAATCACGAGTGACAATACGCAACATCACGCAGCTAGTGAGTGAATTACACTTGGTGTGATTTTACGCACTCCCAAAATTCGATTAATTAAAGGGAGCAATAAGCATAGAGCAGATATTGGATATCTAACAAACACTACTACTAAACTTGTTGAGAAGAAGCAGTTATGGAGTTAAACAGAAAGAGCATATAATATTGTGCGAGCCAGGTAGGATGGTTGGGAATTGAACAATGTTTGTATGTGCTTAGCTTTGTAGTTGCACAAGTTAGCAGTGTTTGTAAGTGTTTGGGTAGAGCATGGCATCTGATTTTTTTATGGCCCTACAAATTGCAATGTGCGTGTAGAGTGCAAATCTCTACATACCATTACAAACATTATTGATTTTATTTTAGTTACTTCTTTAGGTACTTTATTACTTTACGAGTATTTTTGTCCGTAATTATACTAGGGATTTGAAGTTTTTAATAGGGATATTTTAGATACTTTAAATTATTCCCGAATTTCGGGGTCGGGCTAGGGATCCCGGCTAGGGTCCCCGTGTTTGTCTCGTATGAATTTCACCCTATCTCCATTTTTTCAAGGAAAATTTCTCGCATCCGTGTCTCCATTCATGACGGTATTTGCGGGGATCCCCGCTTCATGATGATTTTTAACACCCCTAGGTTAGTTGGAAGCCTGAAAGTGTTTGTTAACGTCAGTTGGCAATTTGTTGGGGTGAGCTTGGGGTGGTTGACCAGGATTATTGACAGATTAATTTTTGGAAGTCACTTAGTGGTAGCTCACTAAATAATTAGTCAATCAAGATAGTTCAATGATTAATTTGCCGAGGTAAATAGATATTCAATAGAGAGAGAGAGTGATAAAAGAGACGAAAGTGAGTTATGAAGAAACTCTTTAATTTGAAAAAATTAAGAGAGGTGGAGAAAGAGATGGAGGGAATGAGAAAGATAAATAAACAAAGTTGTTTTCAAAATAGTAAATAAATTTTGTTATAAAATTATAGATTATTTATATAAATTATAGAATTATAAATATATTATATATAATATTATATAGTTAATAGAGCGTGAATGATGAAGATAAATAAAGAACAGGAGAGCAGGACACAGAAGATGATAAAGGGAGTAAAATTATTTATTAATTTTGGAAGAAAATATTCCAATTTAATTGTTAAATTATGTGCCATATTTTAATTATTGTCAAATTATTGATATATTATTATAGAACTATAGGTATTATAAATATAAAAAAGATAGAATAAGGGGAACATAAGAAAAATGAAATGGAGAAGGAAGAATGGAAATAGAGAAGGAAGCTTGGAAGAGAAGGAAGGGGAAAGCTCCTTGATTTTGGATGTAAAGATTTTATTTGAATTATAATGAGGAAGTGACATGTGACATGTTTTGGTTCGAAAATTAAGGAAGGTGATAGATAAGTATGATAGGGAGAAGAGGAAAGAGAGAACTGTTAATTTTGGAGGGAAATATTTAATTTCAATTGCAATGAGAGAATGACACGTGGCACATTTTGGTTGTTAAATTAAAAAGGGAGATACAAAAAGAGGATAGGAAGATGAGAAAAGAGAAAGTTCCTTAATTTTGGAGGGAAAGATTTAATTTCAATTGCAATGAGAGAGTGCCATATAGCACATTTTGGTTGTTAAATTAAGGAGGGAGATAGAGAAAGAGGATACGAAGAGGAGAATGGAGAGAGTTCCTTAATTTTGGAGGGAAAGATTCAATTTCAATTGCAATGAGAGAGTGTCATGTGACACCTTTTGGTTGTTAAATTGAGGAGTGAGACAGAGAAAGAGGATAGGAAGAGAAGAAATGAGAGAGCTCCTCAATTTTAGAGGGAAAAATTTGATTTCAATTGCAATAAGAGAGTGTCATATGACACATTTTAATAGCATAATTATATAGATATAATAGATAATAGATAGATTGGTTATTAAGATTATTGCCACTTGCACCTAATAAGTCTTTCAAGTTTCATCAAAGTAAACTTAATTTATTGCATGAGGGATGATAAAATATTACTAATAATATAATATGAATGTGTTATCTTGCATTTAAGTCGAAGAGTTGTTGAAATTCTACTGTTTAAACATATGTCGATATTAGCTTGATGTATAAAATTTAAAATTATGGAGTTCTTTGAAAATACTTGACTATATTCAGGGTATGCTTTTGTGTTTGATCTTGGAGGAAAAAGCGGGGGAAGCAAAGAGCTTAAAGTATAAAATGAACTCAGCTCTACCCTCTACCCTTCAAGCTATTGAGACTATAGAGTATCTCTATCTTTTTCTTTTTCGTTGCATCTACAGCTTTTCATTGCATTACAATGGATGGCATAAGAGGCTCTCTTTTAAAAAAAAACATATATGATGGTTCACCACAATGTGAAAACTTAAATAGCTCATGTTCTATTTTAGAAAGAGTAAGAGGATATGAGCACTTCTTCGGAAACAAATAACATTTAAATTAATTGGTAAAACACTAAGATAAAATCATTTTTACAAAATTCATTTGCATTTATTTTATTTAGATGAAGAGTATATTGTGTACAGAGAAAAACTACATGAATAAAATAGTACATAGTCTATAAACATTTGTTGGATCTATTATGTTTCTTTCAACTTGTTTCCTTGCCAAATATCCTTGTATGCCCTCTGAAATAAAAGGAACAAAAAAAGAATTTCGTTAGGCCTTAAAACTTTAATTTGAAGAAATTGAAGGTCAACATTTGGAATCTAGAAAATAAAAAATAAAAACATGCATTTTCATATTAAAAAAAAAAAACAAACACAAAACTTGTAGGGGTATCAAAACCAAACTCAAATTTTTATCTTGAGGTAGATTTTTAGGTGCTGACATATATCGGCTTTTCAATACGATTTAATCTTGAATTTGTGTCACTTCTACTTGCCTGATAAATGAAGAACCACATATAAACATTAAAATTTCTATAAAAAATTTCAAAATAAATAATAAAAGAAAAATAGAAACATTAAAAGAATAAGAACGTAACAGAGTGATAGAGAAGCAGTAGTGAAGAAAAACAAACGCAAATTTGGAAATGGGCAGAGAGACAAAGAGGTGTCTGGAGATAAAATATGTACAGGTTGGGTGGGTTGAGAACTAGACGATGATGCCCGAAATCTTTACGAAATTCCGAACTTCTACCGGCAAGTGCACCAGATTGTATCAAGTAATAAAAAGTGAGTAAGAGTATCGTCCCACGAGGATTAACAGACTAAGCAATAATGATCAATCAATTCTCTAATTAGACAAAATCTATTAATGAGAGATATGGTGTATCTAAACTAAATCCTAATTAAATCAAATCTAACTAAATCTATTATAATCTTAATTATATCTAAATCAATAAAATCATACGAAATCAATCAAAATCTAATAAAATCACTAATTTATAAATTTGGATAGCAAGCAATCAAATAATGAGTATGATAATATGAATAAGAACAAGTCAAGAATTTAGAGATATTCACCCAAACACAACCCTAATTCAATTAATCACTTTCTTCTCATGCAAGTAATTCAATTCACAATGAACCTTAATTAACTAAACCCTAATTTCTTAGTGATTTAGTTTCTCCTAACTCAAATAATTATTAATCTCTTAATTAACTATTGAATTAGAAGGTGAAGACTAACTCTGGTCAGTTATGCATAATTTATAGAGAATACCAGAACATACAAAATTTGCACAATTATTTAATCACTATCTCTAGTTCAACAAGCAAATTGTGAGTAATAATCCTCAAGCACGTTCAGTAAAAAATTTTCTCAAATTCAAAAACTAAACAAGACAGATTCAATTTTAACCTCTCGGAAGAATTGAGATTTGCAATTGAATGAAAGTAAAACTTAAATTAGAAATCTGAGCCGGGATGAACAGAGCTCCTCATCCTCAAATTTGATGAGTTTAGTTACTCATGGTAAGTGACAAAACGACAGAGAGAAAAAGAGAAGACATTATAAACCCTAATCCTAATTACTGAAACGTGACAAAAGGAATGAAAACATAATGAAACTCAAGTCTGTGAATGACGGAATGTCAAAAGTGATACCTAAAACCCTAATTATTCATCTATTTATAACTACTAAAACCTAAACCTAAAATCTAATGAATTACAATTTACTGATCGACACAAAATTGCAGAGTTATGGGCCTTGAACAGAGTGAATGCTTGGGCCAAGGGAACATGTCACGTTTGGCCTTGTTGGACACCAAACGTGAATTTCTTTGAGTGCTTGGTGAGTTTGCCAAGCTTTAGGGCAAGCTTTGTGAGTCACATTTGGGACTTGGACAATGTCAAGCCCAAACGTGACTAGTGTTGCTTTGAAGAGAACTTGGGAGCTTAGGGAGACCTTCTTTGTATCACGTTTGGGACTTGGAGGAGTCAAGCCCAAACGTGATCTTATAGAGCTTGTGGGGAGCTTGGGACATGTTTTGGAGAGTCACATTTGGGACTTGGCATGGCCAAGCCCAAACATGACCTTGGTAAGCCTTGAGGATGCTTGATGTGGCTTGTGTGGACCTTGTGAAGCTCACGTTTGGCCTAGGTGTGTGATGAGGTCAAACGTGACTGGGTGGAAGCAAAGGGAGCTTGATCTTGCTTTGGGGACATTAGGCTAGGTCACGTTTGGGCCTTGTCCAAGGCTTGGTCCAAACGTGACTTGTATGAAGCTCCAGAGTGATTCTCTTTTATGATTTCTTCTTCTTCAAGTCATCTTCTGCTTCCAATTTCTTTCCTCTTTCAATTCCTACAGAAACATTAGAAAACACTCAAGATAGTAAATGATGAAGAATTAAGCTAATTCACTTGAGTATTAAGTTAACTTTCTACTAAAAACATATAAAATTAGGGCCTAAAACCATGAAAGATGCACACGCATCAGATGAATGAAACACTGGTTGGATTTGACAGCAGATCATGGATCGAGAAGGGAGTGGCGTCGGGAGATCAGTGAGACGGCTAACAGAGAACTGGAGGAGTGGTGGCTGGTGGAATATGAGACACAAGTTGAAATTGAGAAACGTGAGGGTGAGAGAGAGGAAGGGATTAAATGTGAATATTTTTTAATCCTGATTAAAGAGTATTATAAGTATTATTTATAACCTTTTTTTGAATTTCGAAAAAAATAAAATATTAAATGACCATAATTTCATATTCAAATTTCAACAAATCAATCACCCTAATTGCTTGATTTATTGCTTTTTTTTATTAATTATTTCTATTCTAATTTTAAATTTCTAATTAACATATGTGACGTCATTCAACCTCTTAGCAAGAGACACTTAGCGCGATTCTACGCATTGCCACATGTCAACTGAAAAGGACCTCTAAGTGGCGAGTGACAACTCATTGGCATTGTAACTCCAACACAAAGAAGCAGGATTTCAAAGACAAAAAAGGAAGGCATAGTACATTCCACAAATTAATATATCCATGTAGCTTTCCATCTAATTAAGAACAGTAAATAAGACAACTTTCAATTCAGTTCAGGTTTGTCAACATGGCATTTTCGTGCATCAAAATATGCATTTTAGTCAACATAATCCTAAGGGTTCTAGATGGATCCTTTTGCAACACGTGCAAGCATATAAATAAAATCAACTACTCAGATAAAAATCAGAATCTCACATTAATTATCTCTCTTTCTTTCCCTTTAAGAAGCAGCACCTTCTTTCCAGCACCAGTATTTCCAGGAACTCCTTAAATAAAGGGACAAAGTGTTAAGCAAATCCCCATTGAAAATGATCATAATTGAAGAAAACAAAAGCTAAACTATTAATTCATACAAAAACAAACAACAACTACAATCATAATAAAAATGATGACAATGATGGAGGAACAAAGATGCTAGGAGAGCCACCTAAGAAACATAGCACAAGTATTGGAATAACATGTACTGATATCATAACTTATATTAATAAAGAGAAAAAGGAACTAAAGAAACACCACCAACACATATTATTCCTGAAAGAAACACCAATTTCAAGAACATACCGGATTTTTTAAAAAAATTCACAAATGTGATAATACATAGACAACGTCCATAAAAATACCTACTTTTTAAATGATTTCTATGCATTCATGATAATACATACGGAGAGGATGCGATCATATGGTTAAAGAGGATGTGCGCCACTCAACCATATCTAAATATGGTTAAAGAAAATTCCAAAATCAAGGAAATGAGATCAAAATGGTGCCATTGATATATCTAGTAAATAAAAAGCCAGGACTAAGCTATGGAGAGGATGCGATCATATGATACATTAGCATACATAATGAGATATCTAAATTCTCCAACTACATATCTACAGAATAATAACTCATTTATAAATACTGAATCACTTAAAAGATAATAAGAAAAGAGAGAAAAAGAGGAAAAATGTTTAAATTAAAGTTAATTTAACATAATCTATGATAATTAAGCAATTAGGCGGTATAGAAATTCAGCAAGAAGGTGAACGTTAGCATTTATAATGGGAGAGAAGGGCTGCCAAAGTCCTTTCCTATATTAAAAAATTAAAAAATATTATTGAAACAACACTATGAATTAATATGTGATTAACCACTTTTCACATGCCACTTGTAACAATTTCAGACACGCCATTTGTCGACATATCAAGGCCTCCAAATAGCAATGAGGCTATACCTCTATATTTAATATATTTTAATAGATAACTAGGATATTGCCCATGCATTACACAGAATATCAATATTATTATGCCACTATAGATAAAATGTCAAATTAACCTAATTAATTTCAACATCAATATTTGTAATTTTTTTTAGTATTTAGTAATTTAATTATAATTTAAAAAAATTCAACTAAAAAATATATTCTCCGTGAAGATTGAAAAATAAGATATAATTCTAACATGTCTTAACTAATTAAATCCAGTATATATTTTTATTCACTATGTCACGTTTTTTATTTAAAATTAATATTTTATTTTCTTTTACTTTATATACACAATTTATTAGAATTTTTTTTTTCTTCCAAAATTTTATATAAATCATAAGTCTGAATATGTATTCTCTAAAGTGTTTATAATTAGTTCAATTTATCTAAATGTTAACCACATGACCATTCATAATTTATTTTTATAGATATTTTGATTATTGATCAACCTTAAAATACAAAAAAGGTATTGTATTTTATTGTCTAGATAGAATTATGATACGCGCGGAGAATTATTCCGTATAATTTTAGTTAATATATTTTTATTTAATTGTTTAAGTAATGTGACATGATAAAGTTATTGTTAAAAAAATCCCCTGTAGAATAATAATCTAAGTAAATATTGGTCCTTTTTTTTTCATTTCAAAGTGATTTATTTGTACTACTTGTAATGGTCATAGTATATAAGGATTCTATAGAGTTCAATTAAATTTTGTTTATTTTTTTCTGATCATTGCAATATGTAACTTTGTTGTATTCATGTATTAAATTAATTGTTCCAATTATCATGACTGAGATTGTAAAATAAGTGAATTTATGAAATAAATAATATACTTTCATTCTTCCTTTTTTTTTAAAAAAAAAAATTCGAACCGTTAAGACAAAAATGCTATTGTACGTTGTTTTTGCTAAATTCCTGGCACATATTCTCAAGTTGGTTTTTTTTTTTTTAAAAAAAAAGTAATAATAGAGAGTCGTAACTCATAAGTCTAATTATTCTCCTAATACTTAAAAGAGTAAAAATTCTAATATAAATATTTTTTAAAATTATTAAAAATATAAAAAATATAAAACTTCTTTTATTTAGAAATTTGAAGGATTATTAAACTTATGAATTAGAACTTCAAATATTTTTCTTTTTAAAAAAATCAAATTTATGAGATTTTTAATACTCCGCTTATTTTCCCATATCATATCTATCTATAATACTCTTTAAATTTTCAAAACTTCCAAATTTACCACCCCAAAGATTAGCTAAAACCACAATTTTCTCACCACCATTTTGTCTTTAAAAAGTGGAGAACTTTTTAGAAATAAAAATTTTCAGCCTAAATTTAACTTCTTTTAACTTCATATGAAAATTATTGTTCATTTAGTGCATTAATTAGCATGTAATTTTTAATTCTCCATTTATAGTGCTTTAATGATTTTTATTGTGTAATAATATATTATCACTACCAAAAACACGATCTTTGCCCACGGTTTTAACCATGGCTATGTTTTAAAAAAACCGTGGTTGATACACATTAGCCACAAAAAAAAAACGTGGGTACTAAGAGTGTCTCCTTTTCCGTTAGTCACGGTTTTGGAGTTATTAACCATTGTTTTATGAACCGTGGAGACTTTCATCCAGCCATGGTTTACATAATTTTGCCCACACTTAATGGCGTGGCTAAAAGATAAGTTTTATGGATTCATAGCCTTTTCTGTAATTTAATTATGTGGCTAATAAAACAATTTTAATATTTTAAAAATTACGGTTTAAAATATTTATTTTAATAATGTTATAACTACTAAAAAAAATTTCAAATATTGTAAATGGATATATATTAAAGATTGTTGCTGTTTAAAATAAATAAAAAAAAAACAACAATAACAAGGAAATTCATTGTTCATGGACATAAATAAATTCAATATGTTTTGAAAATAAATGTCTTAAAAATAAAATAACAATTATAAAATACTTAAATTAAGTTTGTGGGACATCACTAGAAATAGTAGGTACTTCATCACCATACTTTGATATTAAAAAATTGTGGAGATTTGCTAGCTAAGCCTGTGTTTCTGCATATCCATTTAATTTTTTCTCTAAATCTTCAACCTGTTTCTCTAAATTTTTGATATGTTGCTGAGATACACCGGTTGATGGCCTAAATATAAGTTTCGACTTGCCAAATCCTTCTGGACAAACAATACTGCTAAACCCACGTACTCGTCCTGCATGCTCAGCACCAAATATCTTTCCAACTGCATCATCCAGATGCGCCAATACTTGGGAAGCAATTCCTTCGATGGCAACGCGTTCTTGATCCCTTGGTAAATGCTCTAATATTTGTTCCTAAACACCATTAACGTTGATTAGCAGATATATAAAAGATGTATTAAAAAATGTATATAAACTTTGAATAAATTAAAATAAGAACATACACACCGCTAATTCTTATCCTCTAGTCACATAATTTCCATCCTTCTTAGTTAGATTTGATAACATGATTTCACTTCTACAAACAGATCTTTCCAATTCTTTTTCCTATCATAAATAATACATTTACAAAGTCAATCATTTATCAAGACCTGGAAAATCACTAATTGTCTAAAATAAAGCAGCATGCATACGAAACATTTTGCCCTTAACCCCACATTTGTACTCATTTGAGGTGATTGATTTTTCAATCCAACTCTTAGGAATCATATCTAGGTGCACCTGATTTAAATAATAACATTTAAGAAGCTATGGGGATATGACAAGAGAATAAGTGAAAATGGTAAACGAGAACCAACCTAGCTGGTGACCTTAAATTTTTTTCTTCTCAATTCTTATTATGATAATTAAGTTAAAAAAAAAACTCAACCAAACGGGTGGCAAGATAAAATACACAACAAAGTAAGTATTATTAAAAGTTATTTTTATATCTAGCAATCTTAGCAAGGGTATCTAAAAATCTTAAGACAATAATTAATATTCCTAAGACATCACCACACTAATATCTATTCTATTTTCCAAAATAATAAGTGGAACACCTAATGATCCCTTTGGAAAAAAAAATTGCATCATCATTGTTTATGTGTTATTGGAGTAAAAAAAAAGTAACTACAAAATATAAACTGATTTCATTATTCTATAAAAGTAAGGAACATAATTACTTTTTATAATAATAATAATAATAATAATAATAATAATAATAATAAAACAAGAAACTTGCTAATTTCAATAGCATATACTTTTTTACATACATTTTAACATTTATTTAATGGCAATTCACTTTTGTCCAACGAGTGAGAGAAGGTAATCCAAAAGGCAAAGATTTGAATTTTGGAATATTCATCAATTGTCTAAACGGTGAAAGAGAGCAGAAATTTCAAGGACAAAGGAGACAGAGGTAGACATAGAAGAGACACAACAGTGTGAAAGGTCTGAGATAACAACTGAGAACAAGCGGGGCACGTGGATAACACAAAGAAGCAGGCGGAGGAGTAACGAGCCTGTGCCAATTGAAAGTGTTGTGTACAACTAATGATGGTGACCTTGAGTTATAAATTTAGTCAAAAAGAGTGAAACTAACCGTGAAAATTTGAGGATGTGGATTTGAAAAGGAAATATGCGGTTGACAAATTTGGAGTTTATCTTTTTAAAAACAAAATTAAAACATATTGAATTTTTTGAATATCTTTTATTTAATTAACTCTATATTTTTATAATTATTTGTGGAAGACATTGAAATTGAATTTATTTAAGTTGTTTTATTTAATTATCTTTTTATATCTTAATAACATATAATTCATGATTTTATCCCAGAAAAATTTTGCCAAAATATTTTATAATTAGGCAATATTTTTTGTGTACCAAGAATGATTTCCAATAACATAATATAATTATTTTTGTGCATTTAATAAAATAATGTTATTTAATGTCTGTTAATGAAGAATTATTTAAAGTCATAGCAACGATGATATAATTTAAATTTTGTAATTCATTGTACCTGCATATAAAGAAAGAAAGTATGTTTTGAAAATAATTATATATCTATATCAATATTTATATAAAAGAACATTATTTATATAAAAGAATATTATTCATGACATGAGAAAACATTCATAACAAAATAAAATTAAATTATCCCATGACATATAAATCTTTATTGCACACATCTAACATGATTTCCTATCAACCACCTGACAATAATAATATAAGCAACAAATAAAATTAATAAAAAACATGAAGCTAATATTATAATAAAAAGCAAGTAATAATTCATTACTTTTGCCTCCATCATCAGGCTTGTCTCATATTATTTAATAACATAGTATAGTTGTGTATATTTTATTTCTTATTTAGATAAATAAATGACATGTTTATTAATTTTTTTAGAGTATAAAATATTTGCCTTTTTTATTTAATAATATATTAAATGTTATAGTTATACACACTTATCTAAATGTCTATTATCACAAAAAAATTTAAATGTTTATTATTGGCTTAGATAGATTTCATGACTTTGTACATGTATTTGTACCAAATCCTAAAAAGAGAAGTTAGAAACTGGAAACACAATTTGAATCATAGGATACACCATTCCAACTAACTCATAAATAAAATATACATGTTAAATAGTTTAATCATCTAAAAGTGCCCTACTAAGGTTTTGATTGTGCCCTGCTAGGGTTTTGGGAGTAATTCTAGTTTTTCTTAACACTCATGTAATAGTGATCAATTGATCTCTCTGATCTCTCTTCTACAACATTACGTTGATGGCTAATCCAATTGCAACCCCACCTTCTGTTTCCCCTTCAGAAGAGGATGACTCCATCATTGTTTTGGATCAGTCTGATATCCGTAATGGAGTGGAAAGATGCTCTAAAAATCCTATTGGAAGATTGCTTGCGGATCGTTCCTTTGCTCTAGGAATGATTGAAACAACCTTACGCTCAATCTGGAGACAACCTGAGGGCTTTAAGGTTGTTGATCGAGGAGGTAATATCTTTCAATTCTTCTTCAATGATGAAAAAGATGTAGTGCGAATTGAGCGTGGTGCACCTTGGCTCTTCAAAAACTATATCTTGAATCTCCAATGCTGGACAGAGAATACTTCCTTTGATGATTCAAATTTCATTCTTGTGCCTGTTTGGATTCAGTTCTGGGGCTTACCCAAACACTACAAAACCAAGGAACTTGGGTGCAAACTCGGTGCTTCCTTTGACGAAGTTCTGGAATCTGATATCTTTTCTGTGAAAGGAAAAGAAAACAGCATAGTGAAGGTTAAGGTGAAGCTGAATATCACTAAACCTTTACGAAGAGTTATTAAAGTGTCCGGACCTGATCAGAAACTGATGGAAGTGTCAATCAAATATGAAAGAATAGGCAGTTTTTGCCATTATTGTGGACATATAGGCCACGAAATCAGAAACTGCAGCATCCAGATTGAAGATTCCATTAGAGGAGAGGTTCATGAGGAGAAATGGGGTGATTGGCTACGCTCTGAACAAGGAGGCAAAAGAGAAACAATGTTGAAGGATACTACCAACCTGAATTCTGCTTCTATTGAATCCTCTAAACAGCA
This sequence comes from Stylosanthes scabra, assembly GCA_036250425.1. NCBI lineage: Eukaryota > Viridiplantae > Streptophyta > Magnoliopsida > Fabales > Fabaceae > Stylosanthes > Stylosanthes scabra. Next base: position 168,453 of record JASCZI010060418.1, read on the forward strand.
TAATGGAAGGAAGCCTTTCCCAGTTAATTTAATTAGGGACCTTGCTACCCTTTTTGTCCATGCTAAGAGCAATGCTCCTGTAGAAGATAGAGAAGTCACTAGTGAACTCAGACCAATTATTCTGCCTTTGGGGGAAACAAATGTTAATACTTTGCACTTGAAGGATACCTTGGCTATTGCAAATACTAAGTTTAGTTTTCATGCCTCTAAATCTGGATCACAGAACTCCTCTAAAAAGGTCCCTGAAACAAAAGGCCAGAAAGAAATATGTCAGTGTTACAGGGATTAAAAGAACTGCTCAAACAAACAAGGATACAAATGTGCAAAAGAAGAGATGTGCTGATGAATATGATACTGCTGCAGAGGGAGAGGGTGCCACCCCAACATGGGCACCCAATGCCCAATGAATATGCTGATGTGGAACTGTTGGGGTATGGGAAATCCCCTGACAGTTCACAACATACAAGGGATCTGTAGGGGTCCCATTCCCCTGAAGTAATGTTCCTCTATGAAACCAAAAACATTACTTTGTTTGTGAGTTCTAAATGCCTTAATCTTGGTTTCAAACATTCTTATTGTGTAGATCCTAGAGGATTATCTGGTGGCTTAGTTCTAGCTTGGAAGGAGGCTATTGTTATTACAATTCTGGACTCTTTTGAATTTTACATCATGTTTTCATGGTTCGATTCCCTTCATCAGAAGTCTTGGAAGATAGTTGTTGTTTATTTATCCACTTCTAAAAATATCAGGGCTGAGCAGTTCAATAAAATCCTATCCCTAAAAACTCCTACAGATGAATACTTCTTGATGATAGGTGATTTTAATTCCATTAGAGCCTACCATGAAAAAGAAGGTGGTCGTATGAAATCCTCCTCTTCTATGGCTGCTTTTAATGACTGCATCAGTCATGGTGATCTAGTGGATTTGGGTTTTCAAGGAAGTAAATTTACATGGTGTAACAAATAGTTCAACGCTAATCTAATCAGAGAACGGTTAGATAGGTGTTTGGTTACTACTGATTTTCATCTATACTATTCAAGAGCAGTTGTTCTTCACCTTGATGATATCTGTTCAGACCATAGACCTCTCTTATTACTCTCAGATCCACAGTTTGCAAAACCAACAAGAAGGTTTCGTTTTCAAGAAACATAGTATGATTCTGTCGAGGTTCAACAGATTATTACTCAGGTGTGGCAGATCCCTGTTCAAGGCTCGACAATGTTTAAATTCTTTTCTAAATTGAAGAATTGTAGACATCATTTGGTGGCATTGCAAAGGACAGGTGCTAGTAACCCTCAACAGGCCATACACAAACTCAGAGAGGAGCTTATACTTGAAAAAGAGAAGGGTGTGGGAGCTAATCAAACCACGATTTAGAGGAAAGAAGAAGAGTTGGCTGAAGCTTTTCTAAATGAAGAACGTTTCTGGAGAGAGAAATCAAGAATACAATGGCTGCGATTTGGGGACCAGAATACCAAGTTTTTCCATGCTGCTTTTCAGGACCGAGGAAGGAAAAACTCAATTGGTAAATCAATAGATGACCTAGGCAACACTCATACATCACCTGAAGGTATTGCTAGCACTGCAGTATCCTTTTTTGAGACTCTTGATGTGTGTGCATCATTGATGTTTTTAGACCCTAATTTCATGTGCTTTTAATGGTAATTTAGCTTAATATTCAAGTAAATATATTCAAATTATAATCATTTACTATCTTGAGTGTTTTGTTATATTTTACAGGAATTGACAAAGAAAAGAAATTAGGAGCAAAGCATAACTTGAAGAAGAAGAAAAAAATTGAAGAATTAAGGCATTTTCAAGGATGGGTATCGATACCCAGCTTCATGGTATCGATACCCAAGCATCAAGCAAGCACCAAGTCACGTCCAAGCGTGAATCAGACGTGATTCAGGGCCATAAACCATGCTAGGACCACGTTTTGGCCACGCCTAAGCGTGGGCTTTCACCACTCACCACGCCTAGGTGTGGCAGGAAGCCCAAAGCACGCCAAGATCAAGTTGCAACGTGCTCCAGGCGCCACTAGCAGTCAATGACCGCACCAAGGCCATGCTAGGGCGTGAGCCCAGCGTGGATCCAACACAAAGGAAGGCCCAATAACCGTGCCATGCTCAAGTAAGGGCGTGAGCTAGGCGTGGCCACTCACTCAAGGCCCAAAACGTGATTCAACCTCCTCTCCAAGTAGCCCCAAGCCCAATCCTGCAAGTTAGTTCGTTCAAGTAAATGTAAATTAGGTTTAGTGATTAGTATATATAGTTATAATTAGGTTTAGGCTGAGGACGGACTCAATCACTCAGCAGCAGAGACACACTTCCTCTCATTCTCAATTACTTTAGATTCAAGTTTCTTCTCTTCTCTTTATCAGTCATGTTCATACTCAGCAATTAGGGTTTCAATGAATTTCCTTCTCTGTTTTGTGATGTTCATCATGATTATGAGTAGCTAATTCTCCATAAGCTCAGGAATGAGAGCTCTGTCCATTCCAAGCACAGATCCATGATTTGATTTCAAGTTTTCTTTGATTGCAAGCTTCTCAATTCTATGTGCAACATCTCTGCTCTTCAATTTTGGGAA
>JASCZI010060418.1:171776-189189 GCA_036250425.1 Stylosanthes scabra
ATTTCGGACATTAACTCTGTTCTCTACTACTCATCTAGGCTCAGCTATGAACATCCTTCAAGAGTTCCCTAGAAGAATTGATGATGCTACAAATGCCAGACTTATAAGGGGTGTCACTGCAGAGGAGATTAAGAGAGCCATATTCTGAATTAATCTCTTCTCAGCCCCTGGTGATGATGGGTTTACAGCTAAGTTCTATTATTTTTATTGGGATACTATTAAATGTGATTTAATATCAGCTGTTACCAGTTTCTTTGCAGGAGGCAGAATTCTTAGAGCTCTTAATCATACTAAAATTTGTTTGATTCCAAAGATAGCTAATGCAGAATCTATGAGTTCTTGGCCTAGCAGTTTAAGTACTGTCTTCTACAAAATCATATCTAAAGTGATAGTACATCGGATGCAAGGAATTTTGGACTCTATCATCTGTGATAATCAAAGTGCATTCATCAAAGGAAGGCTAATAAGCGACAATGTTCTCATCGCTCATGAGGTTATGCATCTGTTAAAACATAAGAGGCAAGGGTCACAAGAACTAGCCTTGAAGCTTGACATGAGCAAGGCCTATGACAGGGTGGAGTGGTGTTTTGTCTGGGATATAATGAGGAAAATGGGCTTTTCTGACATTTGGATTGGCTGGCTACAACAATGTGTCATAACCGTCTCATACTCTGTTCTATTGAATGGCAAATCTCATGGTTTTTTCTCTCCTACCAGAGGGCTAAGACAGGGTGATCCTCTCTCCCCATTTCTCTTCCTTATATGTTCTGAGGGCCTATCTTTTCTTCTAAACCAAGGTGAACGACTCTCTCTCTTTTCTGGAATCCGTTTAAATACAAGGTGTCCTACCATCTCTCACCTTTTATTTGCGGATGACTCTATACTTTTTTGTAAAGCCTCTACCATTGAATGCCTAAATCTTCTCTCAATTCTTCATACCTATAGTGAATTTAGTGGTCAAATTCTGAATTTAAATAAATCTTCACTGTACTTCAGCAAGAACACTTCATCTTTATCAAGAGCCCCTCTCTCTCTCAAATTCTTAACATTCAACACATTGGCACTCATGATAAATACCTAGGCCTCCCCTCTGTTATCCACAGATCTAAAAAGCAAACCTTTAACTATGTGAAGGACATGCTTGATCACAAACTACAAATGTGGAAGAGATCACTGCTCTCGGTTAGTGGCAGAGAAGTATTAATTAAGGCAGTAGCTACTGCAATCCCTCTATATACTCTCTCCTGTTTCAAGTTACCAGACTCTCTCCTAGATGATCTTCAGAGGCAAATTACTAAATTTTGGTGGGGTCAGAAAAAGAGTGAAAGGAAAATTCAGTGGATTAGTTGGGATATACTCTGCAGAGATAAGAAGTATAGAGGTTTAGGGTTTAAGGATCTCAAGGCTTTTAATCTTGCAATGCTAGCCAAACATGGATGGAGAATACTAACAAAGCCTAATTCTCTCCTACGTAGAATACTCAAAGGACGATACGTTCACAACACAGATTTCACGAGTGCTACTATCGGCTACAACCCCTCATGGGCTTGGAGAAGCCTACTAGAAAGCAGGAAAGTCCTTGAAAAGGGACTATTTTGGAGAATTGGCAGAGGAACAAAGGTGAGAATTTTTTACTCTCACTGGATTCAGGGATACACACCACTCTCTTTATTTCATCAACGGAACCCAGAATCAGACCCTCAATGGGTTCATCAATTGTTGGATGAAAACAGACATTGGAAAGCAGACTATATCAAAAATCTATTCCCAACAGATATTGCTACAATTATTTTGAGTACTCAAATAGTAGATAACGGGATGGATTTTCTAACCTGGGCACCAGAAAAGAGAGGAGACTACACGGTGGCTTCAGGCTATCGTATTGCTTTCCAATTCTTCCACCCCCTGTTGAGCTTCTACCAGCCCACTGTCAAGTGAAGAACCTTTTGAGCACCCTCTAGGACCTCCGCTGCCTTCCGAAGCTAAAGATCTTCCTTTGGAAGGCTATCCACAATGGCCTTGCTGTTCAGAATCACTTGAAAGACCATATTCCATCAATTGAGGATGTGTGCCCTAGATGTGGATGTGTTGGCGAGACTGTTCTTCACTGCTTGTTTCAATGCCCTTTTGCCACTGTAGTATGGCAACAATCAGATCTCTGTCCCATTCCTATTTCTGGAGATTCTTCTGAGTTCTAGAGATGGTGGATTTCAGTGATGAATGCCTTCAAACGACAACCACAATACAGGCAGAAGAGTAGCAACTTCACGGCAATCTTGTGGAAACTCTGGAATGAAAGAAAGCTTCAAATTTTTTAGGGAGTTGTGGGCTATGTTGAATCGATTCTCTCATCTGCGAAGGAGATTACTCAGGAATACCATCTTCATCACCCACCTTGATTTCCTCTTGGCTTTGCACTTTCCCCTTCTCAAGTTGTTTTATTTCCTATGATGATAATTAATGTTTAGTGGAGTTCCCACATTCTTGTTTCTATTTGGCTGTCCAATCTGGACCCACACCTTATGTATTCGTTTTATTACACCAATGAAATGAAATACAACTACCTTTGGAAAAAAATATACATGTAAATAAATTCAAATATTATGTTCAACCAAAAGACTACAATAGTAACATTAAATAGAAAATCTAACTCTAAAATAGAGACTGATAAACTAAATCTAAAAGATATTATAGTAAAAGAAATCTAAACTAAAAAGACACACAAGAATTTTAATATGAAAAATACATCAAACATAATATTCTCCTGGATTTAAAATTTCGCAGAGCCTTCTAGCTTTCTCACGAGCAATAGGATCCAAATCATCTATAGGATATGGCTTTTTGTTTAAGTCGAAATCCTTGAGTGCAGTTTGAATGACTGGTGACTCGGTTGTAGAGTAAATGTATCATTTCTTCTGAAAAAACTTTGTAATGCGTCGTTCTATAATTTGAAATTGCCTTTTACATGCATGCTGAAACTCAAATGTTGGTGTCGTTTTAATGCATATCTAAGCATAATAAAAATGAAACTATTAAAATTCAAATAATTCTTTTTTATATAGGTACAAACAAGCAAATTCTTTTTATCAAACAAAGACCTTCAAATCCAATAGTATAATATCAGCATCCCGATCAAGTGCTTCCCAAAAATATGGAAACCCAAACTTTTTTACATAGTCCACACTCAACGCATAGATCTCTTACAAGTTTCAAATCGAACATAATTAAAATACATTTAAATCATTTTCTTATATTAATTTAGTTAATAATACATAAAGAATATCAAAAATAACAAACCTCTAAGCTAGAACCCTTAGTACATGTTGAAGCACAAGTGTAAGATGCATCAGAGAACGGTGCTTTTTCACATATATTGGGATGTACATTGAGTACTAACAGCTAAGAATGGACATTGAGTTTGTTGAACCAAATGTCCTTAACAACATCAAGTGCATGTTGCAATGATGTAAACGGAGATAGAGAAGCCATTTCTTTAGCAAATTTGAGGCTTGGACAACATACAAGGTCACTCTCTTCCATAGCAATCCAATTCACCGACTTCATGCTAGAACTTTCAATTTGGGTAAATGAATTTTCACCAATAGCCATACCTAAATAATAAGAATTTTGTAACTCAACTAAATAGATTTATATATATATTTTGCGAATTCAGATATACATAAGCTACATGGATGATGGATCTATATATCCCAATATCCAATAAGGTCATGAGAAGAATAATTATAGATAACATAATTGCAAATTCAAATCCTATACTACATAATCTATTATATGTGTATGCTCAAATCATTGATTTATGGAATCTAACTATGTATCATACAAAAAACTTAATGTATACCAAATAGTAATATCAAAAATGAAAAATAACAACTTACAGGGATGATTGTGCAACAAAGAAATAATAAAACTCAAAATTCGCAGAATGAAAAATAAGATTCGAACCAACCTTTTTTGACAATAACGACGACACAGATGTATGAGGGAACCCACAAACAAGAAGCATGAAAATTAGGATTTGACTTGGGAAGTTAAAAGAATGAAAATGAAAACCCATTAGAGGGAGAATGAACAAAAATTGAAAAAAAATGGAGGGAATATTGTATTTTGTTTCGGAGCGCAAATAATCAGCCACGGTGAAAGCAATATAGTGGTAAATTAAAAAGGTGCTAACTCTGATAAAGAGTGAGAGTGTATAGAGAATACAGAGCAAGAGATAAATGACATGGGTCCCACCATTTTTAAATTTTATTTTGTTTTATTTTTTTTTATCTTTTTGATAAAAACACATGACTCTGCATACTATGTATCAATGTAATCTGCATGTGAGTATAATTCATTAAAAAAACCCAGGCGCTATTTTTCCACGGAACATACTTTGGTAGCAGATTATTAGCACATCAAATTGATTTTGCCACTTTTATGAAGTCGTGGGCAATTTTCTATGGCAAATTCCCGTGTTTTTGGTAGTGTATGTAATTTGAATCGCTCAATTTCTATTTTGTAGTTGCTTTAATCATATTAATAGCACATTTTTTATTTCCATTTTTATACTTCTCATTTATGTGTATAATAAATTCAAGACAATACTTTTAAAATATATTTGTTTTATATTTCAATAATAATGTTCAAAATTTATTATTTGTTATATATTTGTTTTAAATGTTACTTATCAATCGTTACATTTTATTTTTTATTTATTTATTTTTCAAGAGTTAAAAAATGTGACTTTGCTTCTATTTAGTTGGAATAGTAATAATAACAACAATCAAGCCTAGCTAATTATGCTTTAAACAAAACAATATGGGAAAAATTTATGTTGTGTCATCTCATTATTAAATATTTGCCAATTTTCAATAGTTACCAAATCTACTTTAGTTATTGCCTCATTGGGTTCGAGCAAAATATTATGCTTTTATTATAAAATTAAAAATTAATTCTTAAATCAATGTTTCATATAAAATAGTGCTAATATGTATTATTGGAAAAGTACTTTTCTTAAGTAAATAAATTACATATTTATTCATCAAAAAATAGTCACATGATACCTTTAAAATTACATATCATTCTATTTAGTTGAAATATTAATAATATGGCACCAATAAAATCTAGTTAATTACGCCCTTAAATAATTATGAATTTTAAATGCTAGTTGTTTTAGCTCATATAATGAATTACGATTTTTTTATTGACAACTTCCATTTGGGAAGCAGATCAATCTGTTATAGTATTATGAGAAATATTTAATTAGCGACTCTGTGAGATAAAGAACCATATTATAACATTTATAGATTATATTTATATTTTAATATTTTACATAAGATATTTTAATATTATACATCATAATGTAGTTGATTCTTGGTTGCTACTAGCAATAACAAAGGGAGGGGAACTTGCAGTTGAAACCGAAAGAGAATAAAGATGGGATTTGTCATTTTCTTATATAATCTGCTCTTTATGTAGTTCTTAAGCTATTTACAACTAGAAAGAGCTTAGAAAAGTATTCTTTTAGGGTAAAGAAAATTTTGATAATTACAGCCAATGGTGGTCAGCTATTTGGGTTCTTTCTGTTAGGTTCCACAATTATTTTGTTATTTCAAAAATGTCAATGTCTATTTATTTTGTGTTGCCCTTGTTTTAAATATTAAAACTGTTCATTACATACATTTAAACTCATCCACAAACTGTCATGTTTGTTGAACATGATCGAGGAATGGATGCTGGGTCGCCTGATCCTCCCTCTCTGCGTTTGCAAAAAAAAAAAAAAAAGAAAATCTTAAGCAAAGAATAACACACCAACCCATATAATATCCAACCCATTAAATCATTAAAACAATTGTTTTAATCCAAAAAAACTCACATCGATTTCCTGAAGAACATTTTCTATATTAGTAACCTCCTTCTAGTTAACCTTGTGTATTTCTTTGAATTGTTTACACATTCGGACAACATACACTTGAAACCTCCAATGCCCCTTTTAATTTCACATTCTCAATGAAATCAATTGTGTCTCCCACACTTCAAGCCGGAGGAACTAGAAGAAACGAATGAAAGAGAGATCGAAAAAGTAGGGTGAGATTTTTTGTGAAAATGAGAGAGAGTTTGGAAATGTAAGATTTTTTGTTGAGGATATTGCTTCAAATATTAGTGATTGGTTTCTATTTTATAATTTATTTTTCCATATTCACAATAAATAAATTAATCAATGACCGTAATTTCAATATGATTAATCATTTAATTTTTCAATTATGGTGAGTTCATTTGAACAAAATAAGCAAGTAGTAAATGCATTCATTTTTTTTTATCAGAATCATCAATTTTAAATTTTAAATTGCATAATAAATATCATTCTCATCAATTCTCATAAATTATTTTTAATATAGAATTAGCAGAATTATTATTACTTGAATTAGCATGATTGTTGTTGAATTTTAGCTTAATTAGAGCATCTGAATAACCAATCATCAATAGACAATTGTAGCGATTTCATGAACGCCACGTGTCAGTCGAATAAGGCCTCCAAATATCGCTCAATGAGCCTAGAGCCTTATACCTTTTGTATTTTAATAGATAACAACAACAATAATCATGGTTATATCAACCATGGCTAAATGTTGGGAAAGATCGGTCGCCTTTGGAAAATTAATGGTTAACTGCTTTTAACTGATTGAAGTGATTATAAAATGTAGTTCAAATTTTAGATTCTAATTGATTATGCAGGAAAACTCTATAAATGGGAGAATGGAGTGATAGAGCACAGTACAAATTAGTTAGACAGAATTGCATCAGAAAGGAAATAAAATATTTTATTTTCAATTCTCTGTTCTAGCATCCTTATTTGTGTTTTTACTCTACATCCCTACAGTAATGCATACAATGAGATAGTATGTTTAACCAATGAAGTCAACAGAATCATATGGAAAAGTGGATACAAAAGTGAACAATACTTACCTATCACAAATCTGAAAATTCTTGCACTGGTTGCAAACCCATCGGTTGTCAGACACCATTAGAATACAACAATGACTGCATGCATGCTGTAGATGAACCATGATAAAATCCTCCTTTATTGGGAAATGGTTTCAGCAAGCTGGAGAAAGATAAGCATTGTACGAAGAAAATCATTATCGCATGTGGATCAGATAAATATTAAAAGCACTCAACCAAGGAGAAACGCCTTAACGTTCAAAGATATAATTAAATCACATAATATATCCAAATAATTCAAATTATTTGCAAGGATCTTATTTACCTAAAAGACCAATAAATACATAAATAGACAATGCCATGTATATTTAAAAAAGTGAATTACTTTGTGCATGAGAAGCAGATCTTTCGAGGCGTTGCCAGAGAGATCCAACTGACCATATGCTTTTAAAGCCCTTTTTGTTATAGTTTTTTTAGTTGTTCCTTTCTTATTTTGTTTTCTTCCATCTTCTTCTTGGCGAAGCTAATAAATCAGATCCTCGGCAGCCCAAGGCCAGTAGTCACCATCAAAATACAGGAGTCTGGCAGCTGTAACCTTAGCCCTACATTCGCCAGTAGATACGAAGAAATGATCATATAAGTTGGTGAGATCAACCACAATATTCTCCTTGATAGCTTTTCTTAGCATGGACAGATACCTGAAGAGACATCCACAAAAGAATCTTAAGTTAGGTATGAATAAAAGCAGTAACATTGTACAAGCGAAACAGTTAGCCCCTTTCTCCCTCATTTTGCTTATACTGAATTGGGGCAGAGGTAACAAGCTGTTGATACTGTTGGTTGTGACTTCATTTGCGCTCTTCTTAGGAAATTAGATAAACGACTCTCTAGAGTTTCCAAGTTCATGTAATCCTCCTAAAAAAATACATACAGAGCAATGTTAATGCAAAAGTAGTAACTGTTGACAAAATAAAGCCAGAAAACAGTACAAGGATTAAGAGAATTTAAGTATTTCTGATTCCACAATTGAAAATATTGCCATTTGAAGGAGAAAAAAAAAAGAGTAGAGGTATAAAAAAAATTTTAAAAAAGAGCTTAGAAAGAGCAGCTTTTAACATGCCCTCCTCTAAGCGTTTTGCAAGATCCTTAAACTTCCTCCTATGTACTTCCGTAACTGGATGCAGTTGTTGTTGCAGTAACATATCATATTTGGCAGGTAAAGATTGAATCAGTGTTAATATTCATGACAGAAAAAAATACAGCAAACCTTATCACACAGGGTTGCATTGGTTACACGGACATGTAGCTTCATGTTCTCTATTCTTCGCATAACCCAAAAACGTTACAAGATTTCCACCATCATGTAGCAGTGTAGCACTTAGACCGCACCAGACCCTTATAACGAATGCACAAAGAAAAGCCCTTGTATCTTGGATAATAATTTTTTCAAACATTATAAAAATCTTTTAGATAGAAACTTACATTTTGATGTATTAGTCGATTAGAGAAGAATAACATGGAAAACCCTAATTCTATAACTAATACTTCATATTTTGGTCATCAGAATTCTTGTAGAGCTAAAAGCCTGAAATCGTACAACATAAGAATAACATGGCCATGACCAAAAAATTATAAAAGAAAAAAAAATAAAATGGCCCTCCATCCAAAGCAAAAATAGTAATCCGAAACATATTTTCCAAATCATTCATACAGCAGATTGTTTAGAAGAATCTAAAATGCAATTTGTAACTAATGCCTAATATTAACAAGAAAATTAGATAATCTAAAATATGCAGCAATGTCTATTTGCAAAACAATTAAAAACATAAAAACAATATAACTATTTATTTGCAGACTTAGTTCACTTTGTCGTGTTAAGGCCTCTGACCATAGGCTATCTGTTAAGAGGCATAACAGAAAACATAAAATTAATATTTATGTTTAAAAGGAAAAATAGTTTTACCATAGGTAGCCATTTGTTAAGAGGCAGAACGTACTTGGCATCAATCACTATGGAATCAATTGCTGGAACTCATCAATCAATCTTTTCCTGTGAAGTATTCACCAATTAGAACTATAAGTTTTTAACAGGTATAATGGAGAAATTGCAGGCGCGAATTTCAAAAGAATAAACAGCGAACCCATCATCAAAACTGGAAGCAGCACAGGAATCCAATCAGTTTTGGGCGCTGGCAAAAAAAAGATGTGCGCCATCCCTTGTTCTTCAAATTCTCAACATCCACTCTGATGGCAGAGTCGTCAATGGCTCCTTCCGGTTTTCCCAGGAAGACAGGGATGACTTGACGTGGACCCAAAGGACTGAAATAGCCCAGACAGGCCTGCCATTCTCTCTGATTTTCTTCCTTGACTCTGGACTTGTTGTCCACCTCGTAGTAAAAGGAGGCTACCGATTGAGGACTAACCTCCGAATTGATTCGCAACATCAAATCTTTGAATTCAATCGCCAAATCGACAGTTAATAGTTTCTCTTCACCGTCAATGTCACACATGAGGTTAGCACTGCGACCAGAGCTCATGGCGGCGACCAAGAAGAGAAGTATGGTTTTTTGGGAAAATGTGTGAACTATGATTTTTTTTTTCATATTTAACTGAAGGGTCGGGTTGGGCAAGGCGGCAAGCTCATAGGGAGGCTGGGTTCGATAAATGGCACATCCGCACATGTGCTTTGTTTCGTCACCCACATGCGCACACACTAACACAATTTCCCTCCACACCCTTCTAAAGTCTAAACTATAACTATATCCATTCACAATAATTTGATTAATTTCACATCATATGTCGAATGTCTTATTTACTTCTCCGGAAACATTTTACCTACTTTATGATTTATAATAATTCAATAATGTTAATATTTATATTAGTTCTACTTATTAAAATTAATAATTAAAATAATTAAATTATCATAAACTATGAAACATCTAAAATATCTTTTATACTTTTATCCCATTATAATTTAATTTCAACTCTCCATTCTATCGTATTCTTACATATATCAATAATAATAATAATAATATATACACTTATTTTAATCAATTAAATTATTTATGTTCTTCATCATTAAACCACATGTTTTATTTTAATAATCTTAAATCTGGGCTGAATTGTGCTGTTTGTATTTTGTTGGGATTCGGCCGAGCTTAATGAACCAAATCAATATTTAAACTCGAAATATTATTAATTAAGTTGCTAAAATATATAATATATATATATATATATATATATATTAAATTAGATGTTGTTAAATATAATAGGGAATTCAACTAATGACCCTCATACATAAATATATGTGATGGCACTAATGCGTAATGTCTACAAATTTGGGCTTCAGTTGTAACGTGCAGAGATTTGTTGACCCAACTTTTGAAAAATAAAAAAGAATTATTGAATGCGAAATTTAAAGAATGTGCAACAACAAATTTTTAAATTGAAGTCTAAGACCACATACGACACCCAATTAAAAAAGGCCATATAGTTGATGGAAAAGTATCCTTATTAGAACATTGATCTTTTTCAACGCCTAAATAATTATTCTGAATCCTGAAACATGAGACTTCCTATTTACGGGACTTAACGTGCTCACCAAATAATGGTGATGTCTCTTGTGTGGATTTCTATTGGAGAAATGTTTCTTTCTTGGAGACTCCATATGTGAAGAGTTTGGAACCTCATTTCCTCGTTTGTACTTGCAATAAAATACAAAAAGATGGAATCCATCAATGTTTCCAAAAGATGGTGTTCTGACTGTGAAAGGGATTGCAGCAAAAATGTTGAATTTGCCGATGACAATGTCAACGATGAATGAAATTATTTCCAACCACCCCAAGGCCTCATCCTTTCACTACACCAGCTACTTCATGGATCCTCCTACAAAATAAATTAAAAAGAAAACATAAAGTTAAAAGCGCATTACAAAGTTATATCCTCAAATACACGATCATGCTCAATTCCTCCTTACCTTCTAATAATCTAATTAATCAAACACATAATATGGCACTAAAAAATGTACTTTTACGGTGAGGAGTACTTTTTGTATATAGAGAATAAAGATGAGAATTTAATCTTATTTTAAAAATAAACAAAATAAGATGACATATTACATCATGTGACATTCCAACAATTCAATAGAAAAAAACTTCATCTCTTCCACCATTTGCAATCTGTTGCTCTAAAATCCTTTCAATGACTTTGGTAAAGAAATAATAGAGCTTTCTCAATGAAATTAAAATCAATTATCCATCACCAATATTATAATTAGCCAACATATTTAACCTTTGTTAAATTAAAAATCAAATAAACTCAAATTTCAAAAGGATAACAACAATAAAAGGTAGCACAAAATCGGAAGCAATATATATACAATTTATTTTCTTACGATAGACATATAAAATTAAAGTAGCGTTGTATGTTAAATGTCAATTTAATAAGATGTCTCAATTCTATGAAAGAATTTTCATGGACTTAAAAATCTACCAGAGAATAAATCAAGATTCGCCGGTAAAAGAAGAGAAAAGGAGGTGCATATGAATATGATGCATGATAACAATAAGAGAAGGTAACAATGACATGAAGGATGTATATAGTACAGGACACCATATGCAACCTTATAATTAAAGGGTTATTGAATTAGAACTTAAGACTTAAGAGCAATATTTAAACACAATATCACATTAGTTACCACACTCTAATTTACCAGGTCATTTGACATTAATGTATATCACTCATGACAAACCAGTGTGGATTCTCCTTACTCAAGTTGGAAAAATAAAATGAAGTAACAACAATCGAAACATTAATATAAATAATAAACAATCACATCAAAAGAATGAGAATGGAAGGCCTTACAAACCCATTCCAGAAGCAAACTCATTATCAACAAACATCAAAAGCCGGAAAATGAACACTGTAGTATAGTCAACCTGAATACCAGTAAGAAAAAAAGAAAAAGGGATCATTTACCTAGCAACACTTATCATCTAAATCTGAGAAGCAATTTATGAAAGAGAAGAACTCACCACAATCCATATGTGCAAAGGATATATACAAGAATGGTAGCGCCTCCAATTAACTGGCGAAAGAGAATAATTTCATAAACAGATAAGGCAACAGTAATAGTGTAATACACAAAATTGGTTACATTAAGCAGCAAAAATTTAAGCTTTTATTTAATTTGTAATTCTCACGAAAGAAGTTTGAGTAAAAAAAAATGGAGAATGAAGAAGGATGAGAAGCAAAGGATACATACTGGTGGCGAGCATGGACAAGAAGAAAGCATCGTACCTGAAATGAATGAGTCAGAAAGAGAAACGGGAAATTGAGAATTGAGAATTTTGAAAGTGATAGATAGATAGATACCACTTGAAATCGAGGCTCTGATACAAATTGTGGGGAGAACCCTAATGGAAGCAATTACCAGTTAGTTTGTTCTTCTCAATCTTTGTATGGTATGAAGTTTTTTCTGAAAATATACAGAAACAAAAATGAATTAGAGAGTAAATGAGGTGTTTGGGGTATTTGTTTGTATTTATAATAGGAGCAATGCTAGGTGTACACCAAAATCAGCCACCAAATCAGCCACTATTTTATAATACGCATTGAAATACTAAATACATACTAAAAATGAGTTAAACTACACATGTATTTTGTATTTCAATGTGTATTATACACTGATGGCTGATTTGGTGGCTGATTTTGGTGTCAAATAGAATTATTCTTATAATAGTAGCCTCATTCTGTTTAATTGATTTTGAAATTCAAAATTGATTTTGAATGATCCCATTATTTTTCACTAATCAGATAATCTTCATATTCGAATTTAAAAATCTTATCAGAATGACATCACACAGCCAGCCAATGAATTACATTTGGCGCAATTACCACATGTCAACAGAGTATGCCGCCAAATGGCGAGCAATAAGACTACACCCCTATACTTATTATATTTTAATAGATAGATAACAACAACAATAATCATGGTTGTATCAACGTGGAATGAGATAAATAAGAATATGAATTTATTACTTTCTTAATGTATTGGCAACCTGTCCAACATGATACAATCTATCTTTGTTTAATTAATTGATTCCCTCATATTTATAATGTTCCTTGACAAAATTATTATAAAAACTTTTTTTTTTTGGTGAGAGAGGGGTATTAATTTCCATTTTCATTGTTTTTAGTATTTGAATTTATTTTCATGTTTTTTGTTAATAGATCAATCATAATTTGTTTACAGTAAATAATAAATTATTATCTTTTATAGCGTTGGTTTATGGTCTTTTTTTTTCGATCATTCTAGAGGCTCAAAAGTTCCCATAAAAGGGATAGAGCATTGTTCATGAGGCAACCCTCAATTACATCAAAACCAAAGTAACAGAAATTAACAGAAAGTAACTAAAACAAAACAGAGTAAACACAACCCTATTCTTGTTCAATGGCAAGCCAACACCAACACCAGCAGACCCCTTACACACCAGCACCAACAAACTCCTTCTGCACCATGTTTCGAAACACCTAATGATGGCAGCAATGATAATAATAATAGTGATAATGGGCTAATAAAAGATAGAAGTAGTTAAACCAACAATAGCAATAGCAATGTACTCCTTATGACAACTGCACTCCTATTCTTTTCTTCTTGAAGCTTTACTCAAAATTAGCTCCTGCTGCCATGTTTTGGTCAAAATGAGCACCTGATTAATGACCTCATCAGACTTCAGATTCTTGTCCCTAAACACCTTTTCATTTCTTGTAATCCAAAGATTCCAGATTACTGCAAAGAAAATTATACACCATGTTCTCTTCACTTGTTTAGCAACATTACACCCCATCCATGACTCAAAGCAATCTTTCTCAGATCCTGGCCAAGCCCACATTATGTTCCATGCATTCAAAGTATGACACCAAACTTTCCAAGCGAACTCACACCCAAAAAACAAATGGAAAACAGTTTCTTCAATGTTCTTGTTACACAAAACACAACCACCCATTTGCACATCTAGGATACCACATTTAACAAGTTTTTGTTTAGTTTTCAACTTACCCAATATCACAAACCAGGTAAGAAGTTCCACTCTTGGAGGCACTAATCCACACCACAAAGACTTTGTGAAGTTGTACATATTTTTGTCCGGCTGGTTCTCCATCTGCTCATAATACACCTGCAAGAAGTATTTTACAGAGTATTCCTCCTCTTTTTTGTGAATCCAAATTAGTTTATCCTGCTGCCCACTTTTCACACCCACCCTGCTCAATAAGACCATCATTTCCTACAGCTTCTCCTCCTCCCAAGCCCTTAGTGATCTCCTCCATGTTAGGCTCCAAATCCAAGCCACACCATTCCATAAACCACAATCATTGATAGTTCCATTTTGTTCATTAGAGATCATGAACAATCGCAGGTATAACTCCTTTAGTGTTCCTTCTTTTAGCCATCGTTCATGCCAAGGTTTTACTGTCCTCCCATCACCCACTACGATTTCTACACCCGTCTTTAACAGCTCCACAACCTCTCCTCTCTTAACTCCAATCTTCATTATCTCCTTCCATACTCCCCCTCCTTTAATTTCGGTCAGATTCTCCCCCAGTAGCTTTGTCTCACCCAATTCATTACAGGACTTCACCACTCTCCTCCACAGCGGGCATTCCTCCTTATCATACCTCCACCACCACTTAAATAGTAGTGCGAGGTTCTTAAGCTCTACGTCACCGACCCCTAGTGTTGGTTTATGGTCTTGCAAATATATATGTCCAACATATAAAACAGTTAACAGATAAATAATAAGTATTATTTTTTGTGTGGATTACCTTGAATACTGATAATATATAAATTTATATTGAACACCTACTTAATCATATTATTATAAATATAATATTCAACTTGGATTGAAAAACATAATTGATATTATTTAAATATACTAAATATAATAATATTGAAAAACTCAAAATATTCCATATTTTCTATTTTTGAAATATCAAGTAAAATCATTTTTAATTGCTTATCTAATATTTATCAAATAGTTTCACATTCATCCTCATACATTTTATTTTACTTCATTTTGTGACGTCTTACTTTTTATCTAATTTGGTAAAACTTAGTTTCTATTAGGATTCTTATTATTATTTTTAATTAAATTACTATAACGAAGCTTTTGAGAAATATGAATTTTTTTAATTATTTTATTTTATAGAAATTGTTACAGAAATTTATAAAATGATAGCTTTGTGCTTGCATTTTTAATGTGTCATTTTTTGCTCTGCATTACAGTTCAATTAAATTCAACACAATCTAAAGAATACCTTATACTCTTCTGTAAGTCCTACCCCAAGAGTACTTTTCTTTTTTTCTTTTTTCCCTGCTGCATAGAATTCCCAATTTGATGATGGAAAAGTAAAGGAGGAAAAATATTTTGGTATAAGCCAAGAAGGAAAAAATAGCCATGACCATGCAAAGGAACTTTAAATGTTATTTGCTGAACGCGTTCTTAGTAAATGTTAAAATGCTTAAGACATGTTAAGATATTTTTTTTGAAATATTATACAACTTTATATATAGTCATGTATGTAACAACCTCTTGCCTCTGACCTGCAAAATTATGCACCGAAAGTAGTATTGTCAAGATACATCAAAACATGCTTCCCAAAAAAAAAATTAGGGTGCGTTTGATTTGCGTTTTCATTTTCTGTTTTCATTTCCAGTATTTTCTGTTTTCTGGATTTTGTGAAGGAAAAAGTAAAAACAGTGAAAACAATAAAATCATGTTTTCTGTTGTTTTCACTTTTTCCTTCACAAAATCCAGAAAACAGAAAACACTGAAAATGAAAACAGAAAATGAAAACGCAAACCAAACGCATCCTTATATTTTTATGCTAATGTTTACATTTTTCCGTGTTGCTAAATGGTGTGTACAGGTATGTACAGTGGTACATCTAGCATTATCGATATAATATAATGTAGCAACGTATGTATTATGTAAGTAGTTATATCTCATTTTGGTGCATTCCTTGTTATTATTTTTTTGGACAATGATGCACTCCTTATTTAAATTAGAGGAGTAGATTTGAAAAGTAGGGGAGGAACAACCATTCTTTATGAAAGATATAGCCATGGCAGAATCTAAGTCAATGGTAACATGGTTAAAATTCCTCACACCAGCATGTTGAAGACTTTTTACAATACCCCAGAGTTCTATATGCATTATGAAGCAATTACCAATGTTGGAAGAGAAGCCCAGAATAAATCTACCAAAGTGATCTCGAAAGACACCGCCGCATATAGCATTATTAGAGTTTGAGAAGAAACTCCCATCAGCATTAATTTTTAATAAACTCAGGCTTTGGAGGATTCCACCTAATAAACTGATCATGATGTAGAGTGGTTTGCCTCTGGGTAGGAAAATTATTCATTACACTCAAAATCTCAATGACGCAAACTTTGATTGATATAACAACCATTGAAGTAGTAACACCTTCAAAAAATAAACTTGTTCCTGTAGAACCATAAAGAGGAGGCAACAACTATAAAAGTAGTAAGTCAAGTACCATTTTGAGTTAGGTTACAGAGGAACCAGTCATAAGAGTTTGGAGATAAAAAATCATGAATAACTCGATGTGGTTGAAAGAGATTCCAAATGGCGGCATCATAAAGGCAATCTCAGAGAATATGAATCACAAACTCATTAGTTGCATTGCAACGAGGACAAGTGGCAGAGTTTGTGAGATATCTCCTATGGAACCGGAGTCGAGTGACTTGACATTAGTTAGAATAGCTTTATGAGTAGCTAGCCAAATGAAAGTAGGAATGCGTTCCGAGCCTTTCCAAGTCTAGGAAAGTTTGTAAATTCTGTCTGGAGGATGGATATCATAGAGAGATTGGTAAGCAGCTTTAAGGGTGAAGGATCTATCCAAAGAATTAGCCCTTGTAGGTTGGTCCAGACCTTTCCAAGGGGAAGGGGGAGCAGCAACACTAAATCTTCTAAAGTTTTTTTTTTCGATTATTTCATAAAGTATAATCTTTTACCATTTATTTTTTAAATGGAACCAAGAGAAAACATATAAGAAAATATATTGAATTGTGAGAAATCACACTTGACAAATAATTTTTAAAAAAAGAAACTTAAGAGGATCCATTCCCTACATCCATAATCTCTTACGACAACAACCCATCAACCCCAATTTCTATACTCCAATTTTTTTTTTAAATATGACAAGCAACAAACTCAAAAGCTTTTGTTATAGATAGATATAGATAGATGATACCCGAAATCCTTTTGGACTCTCGGACTCCCACCGACAAGTGCACCAGATCGTATCAAGTAATAAAAGTGAGTAAGAGTATCGTCCCACGAGGATTAACGGACTAATCAATAATGATAAATTAATTCTCTAATTAGACCAAATAAAATAATGAGAGATAAAGTAATCTAAAGCTAATCCTAATTTAATCAAATCA
>JASCZI010060418.1:189199-203695 GCA_036250425.1 Stylosanthes scabra
CAAATAAAAATCAAATATAATCAAATCTAATATTATCCTAATCATATCTAATCACTAAAAATAATGCAAAATCAATTAAAATCACTAATCTAACAATTTGGACAGCAAACACTAAATTGAGAATAAATCAATAATAATGAAGAACAAGCCAAGGAACAAGAGATATTCACCCAAACATAATCCTAATTCAAATAAACAAGTTACTTCACATGCAAGCAATCATCAAATACATAGAACTCTAATTAACTAAACTCAAATCTCTTAGTAATTTAGTTTCTCTAATCCTAATTAATTATTAATCTCTTAGTTAATCAAATAGGAAAAGAGGTGAAGATTAAACCTAGTTCAATTATGTGAATTAAAAGAGGAATTAATTAATTATCTCTAATCTAATTAACCCTAATTCAATTTACATAAAAAAATAGCATAAACAACTAATTAATTATCTTTGATTTATTGGAAATTTATGAACTTCATATCTCAAACACAAACAATTTAAATTCTTCTCAGAATCATAAATTGAAGGCTAGAAACATGAATACCTCTCGGACTTGATACACGTTTTTGAGAATGAAAATCAGAGAATTGAAGTTTGAATTGATGAAGCTTGTATTTGAGTAAACTTGAAATTGAATTAAAAATCTATGCTTGGGATGAATAGAGCCCTCCTCCCTTGAGCTTTGAGAAATTAGCTACTCATAATGTTCATGAACTCAACGAAACAGAGAAGAAAAGAATTCATGAATAAAATCCTAATTCTAATTGAGAGAAAATGTGAAATTGAGGCAGAATGGAAAAGTGTCTAATTAACCGTACCTAATTAATCTCCTATTTATAATAACTATTAAACCCTAAAATTACAATTACTGATCGATAAAAAATCTGCAGAGTTTGGGCCTTGGTGAGTGTGAATCACGTTTGGCCCAAGTCACAAAACTGGGGGCCAAACGTGATCTAGTCTTGAGAATTGGCTTGAGAACTTGATGTCACGTTTGGTGTTACCTTATGTGCTTATCCATAAATGTGAGTTGGCACGGTCTTAGGTCATCAAAATTGATCATGTTTTGGGCTTTAAACTTCACAAAACGTGACTTGCTCTTCTTGGACTTGTACATTACGTTTGGTTTCCTTGATAACAAAACGTGATCTTAATTGATGACATTGGGAGGCTTCCCTTGATAACTAAACGTGAGCTTAATTGATGATATTGGAAGGCTTCCTTTGTCACGTGATCTTAATTTCTTCTTTTTACTATAATTTCTGTAAAAAGATAACAGAATACTCAAATAATAATTGATAAAGAATTAGGCTAATTTAATTGAGTATTAAGTTAAATCTCTACTAAAAGTATGAGAAATTAGGGCCTAAAACCACCAAGCGCTTGTTTATCGTCACTTAGCTTGACACTGAGTATAGTTCTTATGGGGGATCAAAGAAGTGGTTGCTAACATCCTTGGAAGGGGTCTTGTTGTCACTTCCCACTAAAACAGAAGGATAGGGAATGTGAGAAGCTGTCGGAGTGTCTTCAAAAGCTATGGACTTGCCTTTGTCTTCTTTGGATTTTAGGTAGTTTTGGGTGATTTTTTGGGTAGTTTTGTCTTACAAAATATATCTTTCATGGGTAGAAAACTCATTTCTTTCTTTCATGGATAGTTTTGTCAGCGCCCGAATCTTTTGTGGTTAGTTTTGGTATTTTTTCCTTCATATTTTTTTTCATAAATCTTGACACAATGTATGACAATATGAATTTCCAACAATATTATTATAACCAAACGATATTTAAAAATTATCCATTGTTGAAACATAAAAAATGATATATATACAAAAGAGGCACTATATAACTAATTAATATAATTATGTAAAAAATGAAAAAAGAAACTAATGAATATAATAACATAGTTATAACAAACTTAAAAAATAAAAATAAAAGGAATAAGTACTATTTTAGCCAAAAAAGTTTGGCCCAAAAATTTCGTTGGTCACAAACCTTTTTTTTTTTTAAAAGTTCCACAAAAGTATTCATTATGACAAAAGAAAAACCCTATTGATCATTTTGCCCATGACTATTATTATTTGTTAATCATAATTAGTAATTTCATGAATTATTATTATTATTGCCTTATTTATTTATTATTATTATTATTGCCTTGTTTATTTGTTATTATTATTACCTTATTTATTATTATTATTATTATTATTATTATTATTTTAAACCCTAATTTCTATTTGAAAAAATAAAAAACCACACACACCCAAACACAACTCACACATGGTAATACAAAAGAAGAAGAAACGCAGAGAGGGAGTGCGGGAAGAAGAAGAGAGGAAAGAGGGGAGGGAGAAGAGGATGGCGCCGACGGGGCTGGTGCCGCCGTCGTCGTCATCGTCGTGGAGTACAGAGAGAGAAGCAAAGTGAGTAAGAGAGAAACCGAAGAGAGATAGAGACGAGTTGAGAGAGCTCCTTCACCGCTGCCGTTTCATCACCGTCGTATCGTCGCCGTGTGTCTCGTCGTTGTCACCAAAGGGAGCTATTGAACAGAGATGATGTGATGGTGGTGGTTGGTGACCTGTTGTGCTGCGGCAGCTGGCAGTGGCGGAACCAGAAATTTTGCATGAGGGGGCAAAAAAAAAAGTTTATTAAATAATTATTTAGTTGAGTTTTTTATCATATATAAAAAGTAAAAGTTAAAGACATTATAAAGATTTGAGTTTTAAAATATGTTTAATGATAATATTTCATAAAATTAAAATAAAACATCAATAATAAATATTAAAAATGAATTTTTAAAGAATCTAATTTATAATATTATTTAATAGGTTGGTCAACAAAATATTGAAGATTATTACTCACTAAATTAGCTAGATGTTAAAGAATTAAAATTTAATTCATGTCATTTTTTTTCTCTTAAAAAAAATAAACCAATCATTTTAATTTTGATGTTTCCTTAATCCTAATTTAAAAAATAATTATAAATCATTTAAATACGAAATATAACTATAAACTATAGTAGAAATAATAAATATAAACACAAGTAAAAAATAGTTAATTTTATTTGGGTGTCAAAATAAATATTAGACTAATATTTTCTTCTTGGAAAAATATAGGTAATCAATAATTTTTTAACTAACAAACCAAATAATAAAAAATAGGACATCCATAACTACCGTTTATTAAACATCCACAATGAAAGTCATAGAACATCCAAAACCTAAAGCAACCATCAGCTAACTTTGTATTTTTTAGAAACAGAAAATTTGAAACCTAAAAAAAGAAAACTTCTAATTTAAGTTGTTGAATATTATTAGCTGAATTTTTATTGATTATCTAACATTATTGTGTATTATTTTATATATACATTAACAAATAATTAGATTAATATTAATAATAAATCAATATAGTTAACTATACTACTAATAATTTTTAAAAAACCTTGGGGGGCCATGGCCATGGCCACTGCTGATCCCCCTTGGTTCCGCCACTGGCAGCTGCACCCCTCGGAGATCTGCTCCATCGCCACCGCCGTTTATGGAAGAAACTCTGTCTTCGTCGTTGCCACTTCTGCGGGTGCTGGAGTTGTAGTTCGCCGCCGCTGCACACAATGAGAGGGGGAGTCGTGCCTCAGCCACCTTTCAGTTCTGTGTATGGGTTTTCTTGGGAAAGAAAAAGTACTCATGAAGGGCAGGGACATTTTTCTTGGCTAACACTTTCAAGTGCGTGAAACATTTGAACCTAATTTGATCTTCTGTTAATTAATTGATGAAGTTGAATGGTTCAGAAACTTGGCAAAGTGTGTAATTTGTTAGATTCTTGGCTTTCTTAACCTCTTTCAATACTCTTATTCTTTCAATTTGTTGATGTTATTTTGGGGTACACGGCGCTTTCATCAATTTGTTGTACCTTGAAAAGATGGAGTGTGGAGGGATCCTCAATAGCGGATCAATGGAGGTATCATGTATCCTCCTCCAGCCAATCTTATTGAAAATGGAGTTGATATATATCAATTCAAATTGCTATTAAAAGAAAAAGGAAAAGATTTTATGCTTAGTGAGTGAGTTAATATTTTAATATATTAAACATGATTGTTGTTGTTGGTTGTGTTACTGTTCATCTTCTTGTGCCTCATATGGAAAAGGGGGCAGGGGCATTTTTCGTCCCAAAAATTTTGTTTTAGTCTTTTTAAAGTGAAACCCAAACTTTTGTGGCGGTTTTGAGGAGAAAAAAAACGTTTGTGACCAACGAAATTTTCGAACTAAACCTTTATGGTCAAAACAGTACTTATCCCAAATGAAAACTATGGTCATTAATAGAATTTTTCAAATAGTTGTGCAAAAAAATAGTAAGAGTGAAGGGAAAAAATGGTATAAGATTGTATGAGGCTTCTCTAATTAGTTGTGCAAAAAATTAGCAAGAACGGAGGAGAAGAAAAAGAAAGAGATATGGGATTATGTGAGAAGAGATATAAAAAATGTGTGAAGAAAATATTGATTTATATTGTGAATATAAGAAGGAGTGAACATGAGGAGATAATAAATTAGATTTTAACTCAATTTATGCATATTAAAAAGAATTAACATCAACATTAAAATCATAAAGTAACCTATACAAAAGTAAATAGCAATAGAATGTGAAAAGTTCAATTTAGTACAAATTTATAATGTAGAATCCTATGATATTGTATAAGATGAAAAGATTATGAGGAGATGAAGTTACAATAAGAATTTCAAATATAATGCAAACATAAAATGTTGTCTTACATAGGAAAAAAGTCTAAAGTAGCAAAATGGAGTGAAATCAAATAGGTGAGGATGATTGTGGAGCTATCTTGATCTCTACTTTTATATATTATAAATAGATTAGCATGTGAATTCCAAGGAGAAAATCAAATAATTCTCTTTTTTTTTACATAAACAAATAATTATTTGGGCAAGTTATCAGATTAAATGGATTGGAAAAAAATTCACCAATTTACATTGTTTAAAGAAGAATGATCAATATACAATTTTGTACCAAAACCACATCTATATGAAATTTGTGGTAGGGTAACAGGTATTATAGAATTGGTGGCAAGGCGTTATGTTTTATGAAATCTACTAGAGCTTGCCACAGATTCAAGCAGATTCTTTAAAAATGGAATGTGTAGAATCCATTGGAGTCTGTCAGGGAATTTGAAAATAAAAACATAGAATTCCATGTAAGGTGGCATGAATTATTTAAAAATTAAAATTCATAACCCATTCCATTCCTGAGGTGTGTATATGCTCTAATTAAAAACATATTTTTGTTAGAGCAAATTGCATTAAAAGAAATGGTTTTACTTGCTTTTGTTCAAGATAATTATCATAAGTGATAGCATGCTTAGATCTATACCCTTATATCAAATATTGACCTTTCCATAAGTGTGTTGAAATATATTTTAAAAATTTTATACAAATCTTTCAAATGGTAATTGCACTGCATACTTTAGTATGAGGTGAGTATATACTTTATTTCAAATTACGATTTTGATCCTTGAGCAGAATGTATTATCAGAAAAAATGTATTAATTACTTTTATCAAATATATTACATTATTATCATTATTGATAGCTTTTTAGATTTATACACTACAAAAAAGGGGTTTATCCACGAAAAAATTCAAGGCTAAGCTCCTAAAAAATCGTGACTATATTGTTTTTGTCACGAACGAGCATTCGTGGCTAAAAAGCGAGGCGGGTTTTTTATTACCAACGATTTTTTTCAATTAGCCACGGATTTAACACCCGTGGAGACCTTTGGATAACCACAAATTTTATACAATTGGACACACTGTTTCTCATGGCAAAATAAAATCGTGGACAATTAAAATTTATCTTCTCTCATGCTTTATCTTTGGATAAACTGGACAGGGTGAATTTTTTGCCACACTTTTCCTTGTAGCCAATGCCAATAGGTTATTTAGCTACATATTTTTCTATGGCTAAATGAGGACATGTACCAAAAAAAAAAAAAATTCCCCCACACACTTAGTCGTGGCTACCATAGGTAGACCGAGTTTTTATGCCACGCCTTTCCTATGGCAAATGTACATGGGTTATTTAGCAATATTATTTTTGTGGGTTTTTTTTCGACACATACACCACTAACAAAATTTCCAAAGGGAGGTGAAGGAGAAAAACAACAAATGAGACTAAGCCTTAATACAAATACAAATGATAAAAAAATAAAAATAAAGCTCCACCTTAACAATAAGAATAAAATGAGGCTCCGCATCAACACAAACAATAACAAAAGAGTCAATCTCAACACAATCATCATTAATAACTAGATTTTTTGTCACATAATTTTTGTACCTAACATGATTTATCTTACCAGGCTTCTGGCCACTAATTTACCCTTTTTTTTTCGCTAAATTAGAATTTTTTAAAAAAAAATTTCTAGGCATTTTTATCATTTACTTTTTACTAATTCAATAATATTTTTATAATCCAGTAACAGGTTTGCCATCGATAAGCAACCCTAACTAATACGCAACATCTTCCAGCGTAACAGTGCACTCTTCTCATGGCATGTGGAATAATTGCGACTCAGGGTGCCAGCGCTCCACAAAACCGCTGACAAGTGGCTCGTCAACCTTGAACCAACAGTCATTTAACCGCGCAAGTGGGAGCAACCCGACCCTCTGCAGATAGGGCTCGGCCCGTGGGTCAAGATACATAGGGTGCTGCCTCCGCACCGTACTTACGCACCTAATCGGTTGCACTCACAAAGAAAAAAAAAAAACCAGCAACATGAGAAAATGGTGAGTCCCTAACCGATTAGAAAACTAACTTAACAATAATTAATTTTCAAAACAATCTTCTAACTATTAAACACAGAAAATTCTACACAAATTCGTACGCATTCTAAATAACCCTAACCAATTCTAACTACCCATAATACTTCTAAACATTTTCGCCTAATTCGAAAATAATTATAATGAAAAAAATTAAATAAATAATATGACAAGCATTTTAGTACTAGATTATACAAATAACATCCCACTATAATGCTACTTAAAGCTACCAATAACGTGTCACTATGATAATCATACATTATACAAGTAACATGTCACTATAATGCTACGCATTTACACCAATAATATATAACTGTAATCCTACATGCTACAAAGTAATTCAAATAAAAAATTAATATTTCAAATTATTGCATTACATTGAAAAAGTTAAGCACACCAATCGGTTAATGTCTCTGGCAACATGCACAACGTTATCAAGACGGTACATGACGTCCTTGCCAGCGACGACAATCTCTTCAAGCGTTGGTTAAGCCATCACCTTTTTTATCTTCCTTCTCTCTAACTCTCTCTCTCTCTAAAAAACAAAAAATAATGATTCATGTGAGTAACAGAGGAAGGCTGCCACGGAACTTAATATGATATTTGTCCAAAATCCCTAGCAGCCTTTAGGGGTTTATGCAACACGGATTTAAAGCAGAATCCGTGGGAGACTGACGCTATTTTTGCATTCTTAAGTCCTGAAGAAACAGCAGTGGGGTCCAACGGTTTTGAAAACCCTTTCATCCTGCTGTGAATTCTATAGGAATTTGCATACGTTGCAATCTGATCAGTCATGTTCAATCGGTATAAATGAGTAATTTTGGTGGCCAATGTGTTTAATAGCGTAACTTGCCCTAATTATTATTAGCCTCTTATTTATTTATTTTGACATGAGCCTCTTGTTTAATGCATAATAAATTACCCATTAAAATTTTTGAATTACATTCCAAAACAATCTATATTTAATTGATTGTTTCCCCATCCATCATTATAAATTTACAATAATTTTATTGTAATTATTCGTGCAAGATTATTCAACCAAATAGAATAACATATCAATTTATAAAATTTATTATAATTTTTGAATTTTTTTTTGGGACAAAGTCTTGGACCTTATTGTTGGCCTAGACCATACATCATTCAACCCACCCTAATACATTACCCTAACCCCAATTTAGACTCTAATTTCTATACCATTGTGTTCATATCCTAGGAGTTTTCTTAGTTCAAGCATTCTTTTCTTTTCTTTTTGTTTCTGCAAAAAAGAAAGGACCTATAGAAAATGTAAAAGATGACTTCAAGTAACAGATACCATCAAGGAAAGAAAATGGAAAAAAAACAAGAGATAAATTTAATATGTGTCTTACTGATTGATAGGCATACACTGAGCTGCCATGGTTAATCATCATCAATAAAAGGGGAGATTTTGGTTACATGTGTACTTGAATATGGTGGCGGGTTTGTGCCGTTCGGAAGTTTCTCAATGGTGGAGGATGAAGAGGCAAGAGGTGTTGTTGGAAGATCATCATCATTCATCATCCTCTAATTACCTTGGTTGATGTCTATTGTTTCCGTTGCGTTCTTAATTAAACTCCATTTTTCTCCGTATATCCTACATATAGAAATGTAACAGTATTGCAAAATGCAAAATCATATAGGATCATTTCTCCCCTTTTTTTCAACTTATTACATGACATATAATTTCTTTTCATTAATATTAAACAGTGACAAAAGAATGATAAACATTGCTACCACCCGCAGCAGCTGTGCAGCAACAACATCAAGATGAAATGTTGTATCATATGAAGAAACAGGGGAGAGGAATAAGAGATATTAAGAAGCTGTTGCAACGCAAGAGCCTAAAATGATTTCACATCGAGGATTAAAGGAAACAGAGCTATCCTAGTGCCACCACAAGCAACTAACCATATTCGGGCATCTTCGGAGCCACTTTTTCGACCGGTCATACAAGCGGTGCCGCTTTTTTCGTAGAGCTCTTTTGAGCAGTAAGGGAACCAAATATGCTTCCTTATTTATAAGCTACTTCATCTCAGTTCTTCCATTAAATTTTCGCCCAGTCAACCTTTCAAAACTTTACTAATTCAAAAATCTGAAAGCATAACATCACGACACATACACCAGGATGAGCTAGAGGGGCTGCAACATATCCATAGATGCGGAAACTATGTGGTTGGGTGACGAATAATGAAGTCATAGCCCAAACCTTGTATACATCAAGGAACACTGCGTTAGTGGGAAATGAAACCTCAAGATCAAAGGTCACACTTTCTGTTTGATTGTGGATAGTATTATAAGAGAGTATATTGAAAGAAAATAATAAAAAATTGGAAAATTTTTTGAAATAAAATAAATTAAAACTTTATTTTTTTTTAAAAAAAATTAATAACGCATTAATGATTAATTACTAAAAACCAATTTTTTTGGGGCCTTGCATCATGTTCGCCCAACAGTGTGGCACAAATATAAATACACCACACAGTTGGGTGAACTTGCAATTTGTTTTCAAAATTACCTAATGTTCACCGTTATGATACGCAAACTTGGATGCAAATGCAATGCCGCTGCATAGATAGGCGAACATTGTGCATATATAAATGACCCTCTCACAAATTTTTATTTTGCTGGTCTCCCATTCTCCAAGCTGGTCTTCTCTCCATCTGGGTAAGTCTTCTTTCCTTTTCACTCCTTTATTATTTATTTATATAGTAATGTATTTAGGTTATTTTAGGAAGTTTTATGAATTAGGTTGTAGTATTTATTTATTATTTTATTAGTTTATTATATTTTGTTAAGTTATGTTTATTATTTAGTTAGTTTATTTTATTGAGTTATATTGATTTGCTTATGTTTTAGTTTTTTAGATAGTTTTATTAATAATTAATTTAGTTGTGATGATTTATTTGATGATTATGTTATTTGGTTAATTTTATTTATTTAGTTAGTTCATGAATTTAGTGTATTTTTTGCTAACCTCAAACTCATTGACTGGATCATCATCAGGACCACCTTGAAACCCATAAGAACCTAGATTCATTGCACCCAGGTTAAGTGTCCTGAAATGTATGTGCAGGATGATCATATGATCGACTAATCGTTGACTGTTCATAAGGGTTGCGTTTGTGCGAAGTAGTTTACCCCTTCTTCTTCATCCTCCTCATTATCTACATTATCATTGTCGGAATCATGATTAAGTAGATAAGAATGTGTGTTGGATCTTCAACCACTAATTCATCATGACTATCTCTTCATCCTCCTCATTATCTACACCATCATTACCGGAATCATGATTAAGTAGATAAGAATGTGTGTTGGATCTTCAACCACTGATTCATCATGACTATCGACCACATCTGTCACTAGTTGATTTGAAAATGGGATGGAACCCTCACTGCTTTCATCGGGTTGCCTGTTAAGATCTAGGATTAACCGCGTAATGTTTCTTCTCCCTGCAAGATTGTGAGTCAGCCTCCGAGTTATTCCCTTCGTCAATTAGAAGAACATATAACTCTAATAAAGGAATAACATCTAAATGTATGTACCAGTCGCGGAATAGTCCAACATCGGCATCGTCATGTAAACAAAATCTGCGAAATTAAATACATAATACAATTACCAAAACCGATTCATCCACAATTAATAAACACATCACTATGATGAATATATTAATATCTTTTGAAGTAAAAGATTCCATCCACTTCATGCGGATATTTGTAGTAAACTTTCTGGACTCGTTTTGTGTGATCTTATTCAATAGAGCGCAAAATAAAATGTTTTAGCTGCTGCAAACCCATCTCCTCATTTGGCCAGCAAACGAAAGTCAGTTGAAGACAACTAAAAATATCATTCACATCCTGGTCTTTTCTTATTTGACCAGCATAGTGTATTGGAACTAATATTCTATCACCCATACAAATGAAAGAAAAAAAACATATACAAAAATTTAGAGAGAGGAGAAAGCAAAGGTTAGAGTGAAAAAGGAGAAGTGAAGATTGAGTGTACAACAATGATTTCAGAGGTTTGCATTTATAGGAGGGAGAATGTACCAAATTCGTCTAACAGAGGAACATGGAAGGGTTTCTGCATCAAGTTTGCCCAATGCTGTGGCTACAATTGAAAGTTAGCCCAACGCTGCGGCTAAAATGCATAAAGTTTGCCCAACACCGTGGTGAATCACCAAAATCATCCTTCATCAAGGCAAACATGAGGCAATTTTTTTTAAAAAGAATTAGACTTTTGGAAATAAAGTTTTAATTTAAGTTATTTCAGGAAATTTTTCTAAAAAAATTAGATAAGAGAGTTATATGGTGACACCTTTGCTTTATTGAGAATAACCATGCTTAACAATACATGATAGTAATAGATATATAAATGTATCTATATATAAGATTGAAAAGGAAAGAAAAGAAAATGTGAGTTATTCTAATTTAGTCTTTAGACTTTTGGGCTTAAGATGTTAATTAATTTGAAATCCATTTGACGTTGTTCTTTTTCTTTTTTTTTTTTAACTTTGGAAATTGACGTTGCTCTTATTCTTCTCCGCCCGTGCGATGAAAGAATATGAAAGTGGGAAAAGAACCGAATCCCGGAAGTTGAGGCTCGGATCCGAACCAAACCCAGAAAACAAGAATCCGAACCGAACCTGGGATGGGCGATTTGCCGTCGAGCTCCCCGAATAGGCTATAGCGAAATAGAGTTGGAAATGGCATTCTCTTTGACACAAACGCTTTCAAATCACAAAACCTAAACCCAACCCGTACCTCTCTCTCCCTCTTTCTCTCTCTTCCTGTTCGTAGAGAGAGAAAGCATCAGCTCAGAGAATCTGAGACAGAGAGAGGGGCCAACCCAACACAACCCGTTCCTACTCCCTTCCCTTCCCACACCACTGCCCTCTCTCCGTCTCCGATCCAAATTCCGATCGCCGCAGGCAACCACCTCTCCGATCCTCACATGATTCCCTTTCCTCTCCAACTTTGATGCGACGATCGAATGCACGAAATCGGGTCGCCTCAAATTCCAGCAACGACAGCAACAACAACAGCACCAACAAAATGATGGATCCAGCAATGAAGCTCCAGCTCCGTTCCACAACCACCACCACAACCTCCTCCACCACCCGCCCCAGCCTCTTCCCCCGCCACGTCCCCAAACCCTCCACCACAATCACCGCCTCAAAATCACGATTCGCCGTCATCGCAACCCTCCTTCTAACCCTCCTCTTCCTCGTCACCTACAAAACCATCTCCTCAAAATCATCTTCTCATCTCTCTTCCCAAAAAGGGGTATGCTATGGTGTAATCATAGACGGTGGGAGCACGGGTACGCGGATCCACGTGTTGCGTAGTAAGGAAAGGGAGGTTTTGGATTTGGGGTCGATGAGGGTGAACCCTGGGATGTCGTCGTTCGCGAAGGATCCAGAAGGTGCGGGGAGGTCTATTCGGGAGCTTGTGGAGTTTGGGAAGGGGAAGGTTCCCAGGGAGAAGTGGGCCCACACTGAGATTAGGCTCATGGCCACCGCTGGGATGAGGTTGTTGGGCCTTGAGGCCCAAGGGAGGATTCTGGAGGCTTGTAGGAAGGTGCTTCGTAGCTCCGGTTTCAACTTTAGGGACGATTGGGCTTCTGTCATAACAGGTTCTCTTCTTCTGCACTCTTCTCCTGAAGTTTTCTGAGTGTTTATTCTTGATCATGGAATGTGATGTATATGATTATGGAAGAATTATTATCATCATTGTTGTGAGTGTAATAAGCAATTTGCATTCGTGAAGCTTGCCAAATTTTGGAGGGTTCGTTTGTAATCGTAGGTATAAGGATTATAATAGTTTGATTCTCATTATTTTTTATGGTGGTTAGGAAAAGATGAAATCCAGTAGAAAAATGGAAACAGTTTTCAGTGCATGGGTTTTTGTGTATGCATTCAGGAAGGTCCCCAAGTTCGAGTAATCAAGTTAGTGTTATAGAAGCTGACTCAGTTATTTTATTTTATTTTTATTAAGTGACTAGAAGCGGAGTCAGTTTGAAGAAGATTAGTTTGATTCTGCATACTTGTGGTTTGGACGAATAAAAATAAAATATCTAGTTAACAGAGAACATTAAATCCCAAAAAATTGATAATCAGGATATTTCTTGTAATTAGAAAAATGGAAATATCTATCATGGACCGGGTTCATGATGGACCTAGATAAAATATTCTAAATATGTGGTTCATATTCAATCTTTATTATTAATTTTTTATTCCCAAAAAAATGTGACATTTTTTATGTGGTGGATAGCTATCCTGCATCATGGACCAGATTATGCTTTCACCATGAAAGAAGTCTCCTAGAAAAATAACTTCTTTAGGAAAGATATAAAAGCATGTTATGTTATACTAGTGAATTGATAGGAACACAGTGCTTCTCAGGCTATCAATTCACATTTTCTGTTTCTATAAACAAAGGTTCATAATGGGATGAGGGGAAGGGATTAATTATGACTTAAAATTGTTTTTGTTAGTAGTCTTTGTTTTGTAAATACTACAGAGTATATGTTAAGGGACTTTAAAGAATAGTTCAGTATAGAAAAGTGTCTATTTTTATGTCCCTCCCCCTAATGATTTTTGTCTCCTCTTAAGTTATGTCCTTCATATTGGTCCCTCCAAACAAAAGCTCTAGCTCCGCCCCTGCCAACGATAAGGTTTTATCTTACACGGTATCTATTGGCAAACCATTTAATGCTTCTGTTTTTTTTTTAGGGTGCATATGTTGGCAAAATTGTAGTGTAAATGTGATGCTTCCTAGTTCTTTACTTTGAACTAGTTGCTGTAATGCTGTATCTGATTGTTGGATGTTTTCCTTATGTTATTCTATTGTGGACATATAGGCTCTGATGAAGGAATGTATGCTTGGGTTATTGCTAATTATGCACTTGGCACTCTTGGAGGCGATCCTTTGGATACAACTGGGATTATTGAACTTGGTGGGGCATCTGCTCAGGTACAGCTTCTCTTTCCCTGATTCTTCATGTTAAAAAATTTGAAATTCTTTGATCCAAATACATATATTTACCATATAATTATATATATAAGTTTCTGACTTCACTTGCTTAATGAGTTGTAAGCCAATATTGTATACAAGGTCATTGTTTCTAGGCATGTTCATATTATTTGGAACCATGATATATGGGTTTCTTCTTTATACTTGTTTCAGGTGACCTTTGTATCAAGAGAAACGGCAGATTCTGGGTCCTCACGCATTGTTAAATTTGGGAATGCCACTTACAATCTTTACAGCCACAGCTTCCTACATTATGGCCTGGTAACTTCTTTTTCTTTTTTCTTTTCTTTTTTTATTTTTGGGTCCCCGTACATTACACTGCCATGTTTGTACCTACTGTTCTTTTTGTCTCAGTTCACTAATAATGATGTATTGGGGAGGGAAAAAATTAATTAAAATTATAAATTTATTCTTATGTTGTCGCGTTCTTTTCATAGCGAATGTGAATGCACAAATTTGCTGCTGAAGCTTCTTGCCCATGTAAAGAATTCAAATATTTTTGGTCCTCTCTTTTGCTTAATCTGATTTTGTATGAGGAGTCATGCTTTCTAGATATAGAATTATAGCATAATGTTTGAGACTATTAATTCTTTTGATGTTTATTCATTTTGCAGAACGTTGCTCATGACTCATGGA
>JASCZI010060418.1:213834-226756 GCA_036250425.1 Stylosanthes scabra
AGATTTTGGGTTATTGTTTGTGTGCATTTTGCGTTACCTTTGTTACTATTAAGTTTCATTTAGTTTTGATTGCATAATTCCATGTTTTAATATTCTAAACTCAACCGAAACAATAATCTAGAATCCACCGAAATAATATTCTAAACTCAACCGAAACAATAACCCAGAATTCACCGAAATAATATTTTAAATTCAACCAAAATATAAAGTCAAAATGTACACAAACACAAACCTAAACTCCACCGAAATAAAATGCAACATAGAGAACACAATAGAAAGCTATAATCTAGGAACAACAAAGCTATGAAAAAGTAAATTGATTCAGAACACAACAGAAAGCTATAATATAAGAAAAACAAAGCTATAATCTAAGAACAACACACACTTATTCTATTTCTTCATCCTCTTCTTCCTTCTTCCTTCCTTATTTTATTTCTGCAGCAGCAGCATCATCGTTATCTTCTTCTTCTTCTTCTTCTTCTCTGTCAAAAACAAAAATCAAAACAACGAGAATGAAAATAGAAATCACGTAAATCAAAACAGAATCTAACAACAAGAATAAAAATTGAAATCTAACAACGACAACAACATGTTTACTCAATAATTCACAGAATCCACCGAAATATAAACCTGAAATCCACCGAAATAACAAGTACACATTCAATTATGGAATTATGCAATCAAAACTTAATCATTCTTCTTCTTCTTCTTCTTCTTTAAAAAAAAATCAAAACAACGAAAATGAAAATAGAAATATAACAACAGATAGAGAAGATGAAAACGAAGATCAAATCAAAGAACGTTGAAGAATTCAAAATCGAACGTACCTCACGTAAAATACGCAGATGAATAATGCAGAAGAAAAACGTTGAAGAACGATGAAGAAAAGAAGAATCACAAATTCAGGAAGACGAAATCGAAAATCGTTGAGGAAGAGAAAAGATGAATGAAGCTGAGGAAAGAGAGAACGAATGAAAAATGAAAAACTGAAATTGGCTGAAAACAAATATACTTGTTATAATAAGGGAGAAGGAGCGCGTGGTGAAACTTGAATGGTTAACCACTTGGTTGTTAAAACCACTTGGTCACCAAGAATTATTGAAATAAAAAATATAGTTATTAGTTAATTGAATATATAGTTTAGGAAAAGTTTCCCATGAGTCACTTGCGTCACTGTTATCCAATGTTTTTCTCTATTACCCGGTGGTCCCCTTAACTTTTGTCGTTTTTATGCTAAGAGAATTTCCTTAAATGCCCTTAATGAATTCATTCAGCTTCCATAATCAGTCAGCTACAATTGAGTTTCTCTTAGAAAACTGAGTTGGATCTCAACGATTAGAGTTTGCCGTGACTAACCCTACTCCCTTTTGGTAAAGCAACATTTCGATACTCTCATTCACCCTTGCCGCCAATGTGAGGGGTTTCATGTACAAACTACAGAGGTTACTCAAAACTAGTTGGTCTGAAGCTTTCACCTGACATTAATTATCGCAAGAACAAAAGAGGTGGATTAACCACAACCTAAACACTGTTAGCCTGTCAAAACCCTACTCAATGTGTCAAATAATGGAGGAGTGGAGTATTCTTTGAATCCTTCGCAGTAACCCTTACAGGGATCGAATATAAAATCAACTTCTATTTTTTTTTTGGATCACCGGCAGAACATTATATCTCTTTTTTGGGTTACAAATAATAAAACTATTTCTTTTCTTATTGGTAATAAAAAGAATTATTTCTAATAAATACATTAGCAGGTTTAGATATGAATAAGATGAAAAAAAAAGGTTAGGTCCAGATTGTTTCATGATGGCCCATCAACAGTGGCCCATAGCCGAATGGAAAAATGCCGGCTACAACATCAAACGGCGCGCCAAGAACAAGGGGTCTTCAAAAGTACAAGCCTACGCATTGAAAACGTGAGACGAGGCAATCCGGTGATTGTCCAGTGTGGGCCTCATACGCAATAAATTCTCCACACATAGTGGCCGTTCATTAAGACATTGAAGTGATCTCAATGGTAAATAGGAGTGTAACATGATGAAACAGTGGATCATATTGCATCATGGGCAACACTTCCTATAGTTTAAAGGTACCTTTTTCGGTATAGAGACTAAATTGGTATAGAGATATAGTGATTTGACATATATTAAATAAAAAATTTATTTAATCTCCAAAGCTGGCTCAATCCTTCTGCAGCTCAAAAGTTGCTGCAACACGAGGAGCCTTTAATGGTTTGGTGGGCTGATAACACTATGTCAGTATTGTTTGGGCTAAGCCATGAGATAGAATTTGCAAATAGATTAATTTTAAAAAATATAAATAATTTTTGTTAAAAAAACGTAAATAATAAATTAAAAAATTTGAATAAAATATAATAAAAGAAAGTAAAAAGAGGCCTATAATTCTCAAGTGTAGGGTAATGAAAAATAAACATATTTAGGATTTATTTTTTAAAAAATATAAAAATATAATACTATCAATAAATAAAGAATGTTGATAATATGATTTAATGGTTAAATTAATTCACGAAAGATATTATGTCTTAAAATTAGTCCGAAAAATTTTGTAAGTCATATTAGTCCTGAAAAATACAATTTTAAGTCAAATTGGTCCTTCTATCAATTAAATGATGACATGACATT
The DNA here is from genome assembly GCA_036250425.1 of Stylosanthes scabra. NCBI lineage: Eukaryota > Viridiplantae > Streptophyta > Magnoliopsida > Fabales > Fabaceae > Stylosanthes > Stylosanthes scabra. The sequence goes on from JASCZI010060418.1 coordinate 216,477, forward strand.
TTTAAATGCCATATGTCACAAAATAATTAAGTACTTATATCATCCAATTATTTTGTAACATATATCAATTAAATGATGACATGACATCTTTAAATGATGACATGACATCTATCAACCAATTATTTTGTAACATATATCATCAAATAAATAGAATAACCAATTTGACTAAAAATTATATCTTTCAGAGACTAATATGATTATTACAATTTTATAAGAACTAATCTCAAAAATACAATTTTTTTAGAAACTAATTTGAATATTAGTTCCAATTGATAATATTATAAAGTTTTAATATTTTCAAATAGAAAAAATTTTGATAGCAAATATCAGGAAGACAATAAGAAGTCAATATTATTTTTCTTTCTTTTCTCTTTCTCTTTTTATCACATAGTATTTCTCTAATTACACTCATTGGCTCCTTATTGGTCCTCTAACATTGATTTCGTAGCATTATTCTTTCAAATATTAAGGGTTACAAATACTAAGACTAATAAACTATATCATAAGAGTAATGTTAGGGAACCAACGTTAGGGAACCAATAGGGAGCCAATAAGTGTAATTAGGAAAATAGTAGGTTGTAAAAGAGGAGAGAAAAAAGAAAGAAACTTGCTATTGGCTCCCTGTCTCCCTAATATTGGCTCCCAAGACTTTCTCATATCGTAAATATTATGGGGGAAGAAAAATGTAAGTTCATATGTTGCAATTTATCATCATTAATTCATTATTATTATTAGCATCTGCCTATTCAACCAATTTTAGTATAAAATCAGTCCTTGATTTCATCAAAAAATTTTATTAAAAGACTAATAAATTTTGCCAGATATATATAATTAAATTTCATCATCAATTCTTTAGCCTTGAATTAAAAAATTGACATAAGAAGCCTAACGAAATAAAAAAAGTGGGGACATGTTTAGAAATATATTTGATAAAAGAAATTTTAGCAACAGATTTAGGATTTGATATATATATTTTTTTTTTGGTCTTGAGGATATGATATATACTTGAAGAATACACATATGTCACCTACATTTCTACACATCCTAATAGGTTTTCGACCCATTACACACAAGGTCCAACCCACTTTATCAAATGTCAAAAACAATGGAAGGCTCCCATTGGCATGCTGAAGCCAAAGAGGCCTCACATGCAAGCCACTTCTCAAAAAGCAATTACTGTCGTACACTATATGCACTGCCCCCTTCTCAACTCCCTATAAAGATCTTGCACATCCAACGGCTATATTGGGGCCTCTTTACACCTTCATACTTTTGGTCTATGTACCACAGAATTTTCCTAGTTTTAATCATCAAATACAATTTCCAGTCCCCATTGATGCAGTACAATTTCCTACGGTACAGATGTACAGATCTGTACTGTGCACGATGTGATGTGTGTGGCTGTTATGCTTAGCCGAAGAGAGCAGCAAAAAAGTAAGTGGATGAGCCGCTAGTAGGTGTATTATAGTGGTAGAAAATAGAGCAAGTTGGGCATGTGATGGGTATTGGGCCAATCGAATAGGAAAATGGATTAAAATGGGGAAAGCAGTGGAGGGTTTAGGGTTTTGTTGGGGGATGTTATGTTGGGGGATATTTATTTGGGTGCAAAGATTTTAATAAAAATATATGATAAATTATTTTATATTAAAATTAAAAATATCTTAAATAATTATGATGGTTGAACATAAATTATTACATAATACAAAATTATATAAATAATATTACCGGTAGATTTTTATTTGCGAAGTACATATAACTACATAGAAAGAGTGATTTTTTATAAAAAAAATTCTAATAGTTTTTTATTTATTTCACTTGTTCTGGCAAAATAAATAATGGAAAATTGTTATTTTTGAATATTTTTAAATATCTTACAAAATTAGTTTGATTGAAATTTAACAAGTATTTGAGAGATTTAAAGTTATGTTATCATTTCTAATTTTCGTTTTAAAAAAAGCAAGTTTCTACCTAACACCCATATTATTTTTTAAGCTAAAATGTATAATAAGAATGTGTGGAGATTTTTCTATTGTGTGCAAAGATAAATTAATATAAAAAAAGGCAAGTAAAGAAATATTAAAGTTTGAATGAGAGTTGGTGGGAGAAGGGGAGTGAGAGCTGAGCGTGGTAAACACGGTGAAGGCTTTGGCTTTGTCGAAGGAAGGAATAAGGGGGAGAGTGTGAGCGAGTTTGTATCTGGTGTTAGGAGGTTCAACAATGGAGGAGGGAGGAGCGAACATATAGCGTATTTGAAACGACGGGATCACTATATGACGGAGACTTGCACGGTTTTTGTGGATAACCTGCCGACTGAAGTAACTAAGAGAGATCTGTTCAAAGAGTTTGGGAAGGATGGGTACATAGCTGACATATACATCTCCAGAAAGGAAAGACAGAGAGCAAACAGACTTTTTGCGTTTATAAGGTTCAATTCACAAGGAGGAGCTATGAAGTCCATTGAAAGAATGAATGGTAGGAGATGGAGGGAATCACAGCTGTATGTCATTTTATCGAAGTATGATAAGCAACCCATGAATGAAAGAAATAAGCCTAGAGCCATGATCCAGAACCATAAGAAGAAAAGAATGGTGAGAAAATGGATTGCGGTGAAGGATAATCGTCCTAACGATAAGATGGTGATAAATGAGCCCCAGAAGAACACACAAACAAAGACAATTGATGGTGTATGGGCAGAGGATCAGAGAGAAATGCTTCAGAGGAGCTTACTTGGTTGCTTTGTCAAACCCAATGAGTTTAGGAAGGTTATGAACCTTCTTCTCTATGAATGGAGCAGCGAGGGAGATATAGAATGCAGAGATATTGGCCCTTATAGGTGCCTTATAACCTTTTCATCATCAGACATAAGGGATAAAGCGTTCAGTGATCCTTTATTGCTTTCTGTTTTTGATGAAATAAGGCCACACCGGGGTATCTTTTGGAACCTATCCAGGCGTGTGTGGATTGAGATTATGGGATTACCGGTGTGTATGTGGTGTGAAGAGAATATAAATAGAGTGGCTGAACTTTGGGGAAAAGTCGTAGAACATGATGACAGGTCCGGTGAGTCGAAGTCTTTTACGACAGCGAGAGTCTTGATCGATTGTTATCAGTGGGAAATGGTGCAGGAATGGATTTCCATCAAGATTGAAAACAGGACCTTTGATGTTTTCGTGAAGGAGACTGGAGCAAGGCCTATAGTGTGCAAGTGCACCCCGACTTGGTGAAGGAATGCTCTGCCTTGATGGAAGAATCAACGTCGACATCTAGGGTGGAAGAGACGCCAATGGGTGTTAAACGACTGCCGACGGTTTCTGGACGCCAGAATTCGAATCGATTTGACGACGATGATCCTCAGTTGGGTGCAATAATCAATGCGAATTACTCGAAGGCGCAACCTTCAATTAATGGAACGAGTGATGGTGAAGGAGTCGAAGAAGCGTGCTGGGGAGTGATGCACCCGGTGAATTAGGTAGGCATCAGGTGTTTGGGGGATATTAATTTTGGGCTAAGGAGTGATGACCCAATGCTTGTTGAGGCCCACTCAAATGTGTATGTTCTGAACGAACTAGTTAACGAAGATGGTCCAAAAGACGTTGACTTGAGGGTTGATCTGTCTGGCTCGTGTGGGTCTTACCCGTTCCCACCGGGTTTTGGGCCTATTCATGAAACAGATATGGGTCAGGGTCAAGGTGAAATAATTAGGGTTGCTACTGAGAATCGAATTGGGGGTAAGCGTGAACGAAGAAAAGAATACGTCCAATGGCTCGTATGAATCGCCGATTACTGGGTGTGACGAGAGTAAGAGTACTCAAACATTATACAAGATAAATGAGTGTATGTTACTTGAAAGGAGGAAGGAGAGTGACGAAAGGGTGGGAGTTATAAACGTGACAGCGGCCGAGTTGGTGGCAGGCGAAGCTGTGCAAGGAGACGCAGAGGAGGCGAAGAAGTCTTATTATGATAAGAACACAGCATCTGACAGGAACAACACAATCAGTGATGCTCTGCTGAACTGTGATGTAACCATGGTTTTGAAAACCGGACCGGCTGGTTCAACCGGTCGGACCGCCAACTGGAGTAGTATGCGGTTCGGTTTCACATGAAAAACCGCAAATCACGAAACCACTTGCGAACTGTAAAACCGGCTGGGAACCGGCCGGTTAGGCCAGACCGGGACCCGTCCGGTTTTTGAAGATGATGGCAAACGGCGTCGTTTCTGGATGAAAAAAATATAAAAATTTTGAGACAGGAGCGTCGAGCCCCCCATTCCATCTTCTCCCCCAAAGCATAATGAATGGTCACAACCAAGGTTCTAAGTTTTGAAATCTAAACCCTATCCCGGCAGCATCGCCCCCACCATTGTCGCCCCTTGCTCGCCCGTTGTTCGTCACCGAAGATGGGATTTTATTTTTCTTTTTTTGAACGTTAAGTTCAACAATTGAAGAAAATAGAGTGACCAGCAACTATCAAAGAGAAGGAGTGAGAATGTGAGAGAAGAATTTCATTGTCAAAGAGAAAGAGTGAGAATGTGAGCCACTGACACTCATGTTGGTGTCACTTCTCCCACTAGAAGCTGCGCATCTGAAACTCATTATATCATAGTTTAATGAATTAGGAAATCAATAGGATTAGGGTTTGGATGGGGTGGGCTTTGGGCTTTGGACTGGTTGGGTTCGGTCTTGAACAAAAATAGACATTTTTACTTAAGGTTGGTAAAATAAAACTTTTAGTTAATGGGTTAAAAGAATAAAACAGAGTATGTCAAAAAAAAAAAAAATAAAACAGAAAAAACTTTTAGTTAATGGTTTATTTATTGTTAACATTCATTTAATATCTTTTTGTTTTTTTTTTGTGCATTTAATTTCTTTTTGTTACTATGATATCTTTATACTTATTCAAAGTTTAAAGTATTGACCATGTCCCCAAAAAAAAAAAAGAAGTTTAAGTATTGATATAACATATCTAATCTAAATTAAATATATAATAAAAAAGATATATTATTATTAAAAGATAGGAATAAAATATTATTAAACTAATAAATATTATATATTAGTTTACTTTATTGGTTATATAATAAATTATACTTATAATTTATAGGTTGATATATTTGTTTATAATTTTATATATTATTTTTATTATATAAAACGGTTTTTCCGGTTGAACCCTGGTTGAACCGGTTGGACCAGTGACGTAAACGATTCGATGTCCAGTCCGATTTTCAGAACCTTGGATGTAATGCATGCGGCTGTGAACACTAAGAAGAATCAGATTGAGGTTGATGAATGTAGTGAGGAGGACAACATCGAAGACGTTGTGGAATCAAATTTACAGGTTGATATATTTGTTTATAATTTTATATATTATTTTTATTATATAAAACGGTTTTTTCGGTTGGACCAGTAAATCAGTGAACCAGTGACGTAAACGGTTCGATGTCTGGTCCGATTTTTAGAACCTTGGATGTAACGCATGCGGCTGTGAACACTAAGAAGAATCAGATTGAGGTTGATGAATGTAGTGAGGAGGACAACATCGAAGACGTTGTGGAATCGAAAGGTTTGTGGAAGAGGGGGGGTCTGCTCTTTGATAGACGATGAAGTCTTGCTAAGGCTGTTTAATTGTGATCCCGATAGTGTCAAAAGGGCTACCAAGAAATCAAAGAAACAGAAGCAAGGTTGGAAGCCTCCGAACTTTCAAGGAAGGTCCCTGGCAACGAAAAAATTGCTATCAGGTACAAAATTTAGATGAAGTTGCTTTTTTGGAATGTTAGGGGGATTCGGGGGCGTGGTAAGATTGAGATAATAAAAGGACTTGTAGGAAGAATTTTGTTGATTTCTTAGGAATTATAGAGACTAAGAAATCCCAAATTGAGTTGAGGCTTATCAGAAGTGTGTGGAATGTGGATAATGGGACTGCATGGGAGTTTGTGGAGGCTGAAAATTCATCAGGAGGGTTATTGTACATTTGGAACTCTGATTTTTTTACTGTGCCAATTCTGTGAAATCGGATAGATGGCTACTATTGAAGGGGAGGTTAGTAGAGAAAAATTTTGAATGTGATATATGTGTTGTCTATAGACCACACCTAAACGAGGATAAGTTGATTTTTTTGGAATGATCTGCAACTGATTAAATAGAAAGTGGGTGTACCAATGCTAATTGGAGGTGACTTCAATGAAATCCTGCATGTCACGGAGAGGAAATGGTGTAGTTCGTTGTCTCAAAATAGTATCCAATTCAAGGAATGGATTGACTACATGGAAACGGTGGATTTAGAGTTGGTCGGTAGGAAGTATACATGGTATGGAGGAAGGAGCTGCAGCAGGATATACAGGGTTCTAATTGATGCTGATTGGGTGACTACCTTTGAGGATCTATGCCTTAAGGGTCTGAATAGATCACTCTCGGATCATTGCCCACTGCTGGTTTGTACAGAAGATCTTGATTGGGGTCGGAAACCATTCAGAACCATTGATGTCTGGCTAACACATGGAGGCTTCAAGGATGTGATTAAGACTGAATGGGAGAGGCTGGGTGATCTACTTTGCCATACAAAACTGAAAAAACTCAAAGAATCGATCAGATCATGGAATAAGGAGTGTTTTGGTGAAATTGAGAAGAAGATAGCAGAGGTGGAAAGGGAAATCGGTGCGGTTGATGAACAGGTTGAATTGGGCAGTGCAGACGAGTGCGTTTTGGCAAGAGGTAGATCATTAAGAATCCTTGCGGAGCGGTGGTATGAGAGAAAGGAAAGTTATTGGAGGCAGTTCAAGGTTTAAGTACGCAGCCCAGATGGACAGAAATACTAAGTTTTTCCACGATATTGCCAAAAATAGGAAGAGAAGGAAAATAATTGGGATGATGAAGATATATGGGAGGTGTTATAGAGGAAAGAATAGAATCTTAAAGAAGGTGAGGAATTTTTTTAAGCAGCTGTACACAGAGGACAATTTTCTCAAGATTGATATTGAGGACTCCCTTCTAAACAAGATTACTCCGGATGATTCTGTGTGGCTCGAATCTATTCCAACGGCTGAGGAGATAAAACGTGTTGTTTGGGATTGTGAACCCTCCAAAGCACCCGGTCTAGATGGGTTCAACTTCAAATTTGTGAGAAGAATGTGGGAGGTAATTGGGGAGAACTTCTGTGGGACGGTAACTGAGTTCTTTATTCTGGCGAATCTACCGGCAGATATGAATCTTACTTGGGTTGCTTTAGCTTTAAAAGAAGATGGATCTACGGATTTAAAGGACTTTAGACCCATTAGCATGGTGGGCTGCATCTATTAGGTGATTGCCAAGATTCTTGCGAGAAGATTAAGATCTGTACTTCCTGGCCTTGTGGGTGAAGTTCAGACAGCATTTGTTGGCGAGCGCAAGATTCACGATGGTGCTCTAATTGCGTATGAAGTTGTACACTGGTTGAAAAGGAGAAAGGTACTGGCATGGTAAGTGAAGTTGGATTTTCAAAAAGCTTATGATAGGGTGCGATGGAAATTTCTTGACGTTATCTTATTGAAAATGGGCTTTGGGGAGTGTTGGAGGGCCTAGATTAGGAATTGTGTCTCGGCTTCCATGTCAATCTTGATTAATGGAATTCCTAGCAAGCCCTTCAGATTAGAGTGGGGTCTGAGACAAGGCGACCCAATTTCTCCCTTCCTCTTTGTACCGGTGGGTGAGGTCCTCAATTCCCTACTACGGAAGCTGAAAGAATTGGGGGAGATAAAACCACTCTTGGTGGGAAGAGATCGGGTGGAGTTGTCTCACTTGCAATTCACGGATGATACCATCCTTTTTTGCCCTTGTGATGTTGATACCGTAAGGAAATATAGGAGGATGCTGAAGGGATTCGAGCTGGGTTCAGGCCTAAAGATTAACTTCAACAAGTCAGCGGTCATTAGCTTAAATTGTGAAGATAAGTTAACGCAGAAGATATGCCAGATACTGAAGTGCAAAGAAGTGGCCTTACCAATTAAGTATCTTGGTATCCCACTTGGTGCAAACCCAAAGAGAGTTGAAACGTGGAAATCAGTCATCCAGAAAGTAGAGAATAGACTCAAAGAATGGAAAGGTAAGCTTCTCACAAAAGCTGGAAAACTCATTTTGATTAAGTCTGTGTTGAATAGCCTACCTATGTATTATATGAGTGTATTTAAAATGCCTAAGGCTGTTGTGAGAAAAGTCATATCTTTGCAAACTAGATTTTTTTGGGAAAAAGGAGATGGTAGTAGGGGAATGCCTAGTGTTAGATGGGAGGTGATCCAAAGACCAAAGAGTTTGGGGGGATTAGGTGTAGGGGATATAGAGCTGAAAAATTTATCTCTGTTGTTCAAATGGTGGTGGAGATATGATAAAGAGGAATGTCTACTTTGGAAGAATATTGTTAGATCGTGCAACAAGTTGAGTGATGGCTTTATTACTAATGGTGGGTGCGGGGAGTCAAATGGGGGGGCGGGGTGTGAGGTGACATTATGTCATTAGGTAATAAAAATAGGGAGTTGATGAATCTGTTTACGGCTGGCATAGAGTTGGAAGTAGGAGAGGGAGGCAGAATAAGATTTTGGCATGAGAGATGGTTGAGGGAAGGGGTTCTGAAAGACAAATTTTCAAGGTTGTTTTCACTGTGTGTGGATAAATACTGCACAATTAATGACTGTGGCTTTTGGAATGGATTCAATTGGATTTGGACCTTCTCTTGGAGGAGAACCTTGAGGGGTTAGGAGGAGGATTCGTTGAAGGAGCTCTTGGCTGTCCTTACTCGTGTTGGAATTCGAAGGGGTGAGGAGGATACAATAAGATGGAAGCATAATTCAGATGGGCAATTTTCAGTGAAATCCTTTATGCAAGTGGTCTACAAAGACATGCACCAACTTGGTGATAGCAACATGTTCAGCTTTGCCAAAAGTTTGTGGAAGAGCCTTGTTCCTCCAAAAGTTGAGCTACTAGTATGGTTTGTTAGTTTGAAAAAACTCAACACTCGGGAGAAGCTTGCAAGATGCGGAATAATAGAAGATCACCATGCTAAATGTGAATTATGTGACTGTGAAAGCGTTGAAATTGTGTATCATCTTTTCTTTAGCTGTAACTATGCTTGGAACATTTGGTCTCATATCTTGAACTGGTGGAACGTGTATTGGGCGTGTGACACGCCCGCTCGGGTGGGGATGCTTTCGTACGTTGTAGTTCTGAAAGCACCTTATCCCTTGCGGGCTGCGTCGGGACGTTTTAAAAGAGGTGTCACAAGGTGCAACCAAAATACCGAGTAGGACTCGGAACGTTCTGCTCAGGAAGCGAAAGGGAAAGTCTGTTTTTGATTGGGGTTGGTTGCAGTTGAGTTTGTTTGAAAGCAGTTCACAGGTTGAAAGCAGTTGAAAGCAGTAAAAGCAGTTAAAAAGCAGTAAATGAGCTGATAATAAAAGGAGTATCTCGGCTATGAGATGAAATATTGTGCATCACTGTCATTGCTGCTATGTCCCAGATCGATTAGACACCCTCTAAGAGGAACCTCCGCTATATCTGAAACTAACTAGCTGTGTGGCAACGAACCCACAATACCGGGTTCGACTCATATTGGAGCAGGTGTTGCTTGGAGTTCGTGATTCAGCCCCTGGCTCCCAAGAGTAACCCGCTGTCACCAGGACCTCTTGCGCGTGAGCGAAATATGGAGCCTCTGATCTATGCCCAGGGCTAACAAACTCTATTGGATCCCCGCTGTCACCGGTTCAGACCTGCTGTCACCAGGTTCCAAAGCACTTGTGCCATGCTACCTGGCGAACCTCGTACGGTCAAGGAACTGCCACTGTGCTAGCAGGGGTGTAGGGCGTATAGCTTTACGGGATTGACCCATTCCTCTAGCGATCTTTATGGGGACTTGCAGCTCCGGTCATTTGCACATTTCACCTCACAACTGAGACACTATAGGACTCTACTCACTAATTGCGAAAATCATAAAAGTGGGAAAATAAATTGGCAGCATAACAGTATGTAAAAATCGCGATTTGCAAGAAATAAAACGGACAGAATAACAGTAAAGTAAATTGATTGAAATAGAAGTTTGGCAGAGTAACAGTAAAATAAACAAACAAGTAATAAAAATAAAAAGTCTGGGTAGTGAATGGACAATAAAACCTAAAATGGAACCCTAAAAACTAAGCTAAATTTGGAAGTTGGCTCCCTTGAAATGGTGAAAGGCTCCTCTATTTATAGATGTTGAGAACCACTGATGCGTACGCATAGAAGCTCTGAATGCGTACGCATCTGTGCCGAAACAGCCTTTTGGGC
>JASCZI010060418.1:236582-282253 GCA_036250425.1 Stylosanthes scabra
TTTTTATTTTTTTCTCCTATAAGATAATTTTCAACATGCATAATCAAAATGGTTTATTTTTATTCTAGTTGATAGATTTATCTTTTGAAGAAATTCTTTAAATTGGGATATAATATTTAAATTATTGCCCTTTTAAAAATGAAAAATTGTAGCAAAAATTACTAATTTGAAGGAGGAGATGAGAAAGGGAGAAGAATATTTGAAGGAGGAGAGAGAAATAAAAAAAGTCTAAAAAATGAGAAAGCGAATTAAATGACGTTAAATTTTGTACAATTTATATTTTTTAATAAATTTTAACGGTTAATATTTAACACTGCATATTTTTCAGTTTTTTTTCTCACCGGAGAGGATTCGCTCCCAAATGCGAAGGATGACAATGAGTAAGTTAGGTGGAAAACAATAGATAGGATATAATATAAATTTTATACTAATTTTATATGTGGATTTAAACTACTTAATCCGAATTATAGCTATACTATTCTAAATATTTTGGCCTTATCTTATCCACTCCAATCCAAAAAAAATAAATTTATTTTTACTCAATCCCAATATTTAATCTTTTCACATTTTATGGTATGAAATATCATTCATATATTATGAAAAAATTAAACTATTAGCAAGCTATACTAATTACTTATATGCAAAAGAAAAGAATTTGAATTTAAGTCATATGTATAAATATCATTATAAAGCACGTTATATATTAAAAATGCAGGTTTGGTGAAAAGAATTTAGTCAACACCCTATTCAGATCTATATCCACTGTGGATTGAGTTCCAATCGAATCCAATCAAATTGTAGCAAGTTGGATATACTGAGCACCCTAGTATAATTCTACTCTCCAGGGTCGGGTTGCAAACCCAATCTAACCAAATAAAGGAAGAATGGATAAAAGTACACATGAATTATTACACGGTGGACAAAAGTACACATGAATTTTCTTAATGACCCAAATGTACACATGAATTTTTTAATGACCCAAAAGTACACATAAAATATTCTATCGTTGGATAAAAATATACATGAATTTAAAAGATTCATATGTACTTCCGTGAACCCAGCTTCGTTCCCGTCAAAGACGTGTTACATATGCAACGTTTTCTGCCAATCTATCAATGTTTGTAGATCTAGTGTGAAAAATATGATTTTAATATTAAAAAGTAAATTAAATTAGGGTTTCTCTCTTATATTTCATCTTCTTCTTCCTCTCTCCTTTGTGTTGTGTAAAAAGCTCAAACCCTAATCCACAAAGAATGGCCACACCTTAATGGAAGAAGAGCATTGTATCCCAAAATCTCTCTTTTCTTTGTGAAGAATAGGGAAAAGAAGTTTGATTACAATAATGGCAAGTGTTTGCACAGTCTTGACAGAGTGATGCTTGAATCTGATATTGAGTGGAATCCTGAGAGATTGTTCCTTCGATGTTCTCTATGGGAGGTAAGTTGTTACATTGATTTTTCCTTTTCACTGTTATACATGACTGAATCATTTTCCTTTACTCCTTCTCCAAATTTCACAGAGGACTGATCTTTGATGTGAGTATTTCGTGTGGGTTGATGAGAGTAGAGATGTTGGGAAAATTTTGCTGTGCAAGAAAGGATTGAAGAAAGATATAATAAACCAGAGCCACATTTGGGGTCACATACTCACACTACAGCAACGAAGATGTAATGAAAACTATCAACACAATGACTTATATTGCTGAAGAAATGAAGTTTATTAGAAACTGATTAATGGAATTTGTGTTGGAATTGGAGTTTTGGGTCTAATGTTATTAATGTACTTAATTATGAAGTGAAGTTTATTGTAATTACCCTGTTATAATGGACAGATTGTGTGAGTAAATTTGAGGCATTACAAAATTTGAAGCATTAAAGTTGTTTATGCATAACTCAGTGATATTTTGCATTAAAACAGAAAATGAAACAAGCTACACAAGCAATTATTTGTCACACCTAATGAAATCAAACTAGAATTCAAGTCAGTTCGACCTGATGAAATCAAAACAAAATTCAATATGCTAATAGAATTTAATTATTCATAACTAACAATTGCCATTCACAAAAGGTAATCATTATCACTAAATAACACCTTAAACAAGCCTTAGCTTGTTAAGCACCTAATAATTCACATTATAGTTTTGACAATTAAATAATTCAGAGCTTATTATAATCCTAAAAAACATCTAATAAGGACCAAACCTCAAAAAAGAGAAAACATCAAAATAATACAAGTCAGAGCTTGTAAATTACATAATAGATCATTTCCTGTTATCAAAATAAGGACCTAAATAAGTGTGTTGTTAACTAATTTTTTTGTACAGCTCCAAATCCTTTTTTTGCACTTGGTCCAAATCCACTTGGGCTTTTTGATTCTCCTCTAACATGAAGTTTTGATGGTCTTAGGTCTTGAGCAGGTTATGGAATAAGGCCTGGGTTGGCATGAAATCCATGAACCTCCCTGAGATGGCTTGGCTTGCTACATTCATGGTCTTAATTGATACCGCCAGGTTAGACCTAGTTGATGTACCCGAATTGCCTTGAGTAGGTAAGGTAGCTACCTCCACTTGGTGCTGAAAATGACACAATTTATAGGTTTAAACAAGATCAGATCTAAAATTCATTACATGTTCAAGGAGAGTAAGTTACCTATGAACTAGGTTGGTTCTGTCCATTTGATATTCCAGTTGCTATTCTTGCTGCTGCGGCTGCTTCGTCTGCTGCAACAGCAGTTGCCTTATCAGCAATGCCATCCTTCTTATGTTGACAAGTCCTACTATTATGGCCAGCCTACAAGATAAGTTTGAATTAGTCCTAGGTCCTCGTGAAAATTTTGAAGAAACCATTTTCAGTTATTTTTTGTCTCTAAATCCACAACAACATATGCGATGGGAAAAATTTGATTGTTTGCATCCTGCCTGATTGTAGTAAAAAGCTAATCACTATAGAAATGTTTTAGAAAAGTGACATCCAGTCTAATGAAAGGTCTACAACCGAGAACAATTCTTTTCATGTATGCTTCAAATGAAATAGAAACCCTCCTGTATAATGGTGTAGAATCAGGAATAAGAATGACATCCAAATCCAGAGTTGTACCCGGATTTGAGAGCATGTAATCTCTCAACTTAGCATATTGTTCTCTTTCAGACCCCTAAATATTTTCTCTTGCCTTCTTCATTGCTCTTTGAATATTCTTATAGTTCAGTTCCACTCTAAACTCTTTTTTGACCAACTTTTCAACCTCGACAGATGTAATCTCAAGTTGATATCTTAGTTTTTCCTCAAGCTCCTCAATAACCCAAACCTTATTTGCTGACTTGTTATCATTCACAAATGTCTTGACTTGATAGCTCCTCTGATAATTTGTGTGTGAGCAATAAATTGTCCAAGGACAATTGTCTTCCAACAAATGGCCTTGCACATTTTTTGCTACACCGGGCAGAATTTTATGCTCCTACCAATCTGAATGTTGTAGAACCTCATTGTTCTTTGAAATTCCTTAATGGTATCAAACTACATTCCAAGCTCCAAATGAACAAGTCCAAAGGCAGCTGTTGGATTTTCCTGCTGCTGCCAAACTTCATTATCACTTTCAGCCTCACCTTCATATGAATATGGACCATGCAATTCCTCTGACTCATACTAGTGGTAGTCCAAGTCACTGTCACTATCACTCTCTTCACCCGAACTTGCGTGTGAATTAACACGGGGGACAAAGATCTTTGGTGCCTCTCCTTTTCCTCCTTGCACGATTGATTGTCCAGTTGGACATGGCCTCTTGTATGGCACTCTTCTATTCTTCTAAGTTATATTCAACGGTTGACTCTGAGAATCGTTGACATCCAGCCTGCAATTCAACTTGAGGTGGTACAACATTATGAATTTCAACTATAGGTTCTAGTTGGGGTTCATGGCTAAATTCATTGTCACTTGGGGGTTGGGGGTATGTTTGATTTTGTGTATCGGGTTCAATTTCGATTTGGCTTTCTGGGATTGTTGTTGATGTTTTTTTTTTGGGAGTTTTCCAAGCCTACCTCTTAACCCTAGGGGTTCTTTGCACTATAGGTTGAGGAGATTTAGGGATCCAAGTTGGATTTGCAATGGGATTTGGGGTTGCAATGGGATTGGGGTTGGGTTCGAAGGAAAATCAGTCAAGTCATCATCAATATCAACAACTTCAACCTAAAATAAGTTCCAAAGTAACATCAGCAATTATTCAAACAACACACTTAATAAACTATAATGAGGAACATAAGCAATAAAAAAACTACATAATGTACAAAAATTCACATAAAGCAAGACCTAACAGAGATAAAAAAAAAAACACTAAGGTGACGGATAAATAGAGAATGAACAAAGAATAGAGAAAGAACACATAATCAATGAAGAACAATAATGGACAAGAGCACGAATGAACAACACCATTTACCTGTTGCGGCGCCGCCACTGATGGACAAGCACACTGCCCTGCTCGCAGACGATTGCTCCGCTGCATCTTGATTTGAGGAACGTAAAGGTGAATGAGGAAGGCGAAGGTGAAAACCGATGAAGGTGAATGGGGAAAATGAAGGCGACGCAGTATCTCAATTTCTCTCAACTAGGGTTTTATGAACACACACTTGGGCAATGTCACAGATTTGAGGATTTTGGTTTATCAATTTTTTCAATTTCAATATTTTTAATTTACATTTTCCACCGTGTTTATTAGGAGAGCCACGATGGAAGGAAACGTTGCACGTGTAAATGGACATTGACGGAGTGAGGGGCTTGCTCACCAAGGGAAAACATGTACCACGTTAAAATATTTCATGTGTACATTTGAATCATTAAAAAATTCATATATATTTTTATCCACCATTTAATTATTCAAGTGTACTACTGTCCCTTCTTCCTACTATATATATAATATGAGTATGGAATAATTGATGTCAATTTTTTTCTCTAAAATATCATTTATTATATATAATTTATTAAAAATGTTATTTATAGGGTTCGAACTCAAAATCTTTCCATTAAAATAAAGAATTAAATGATTTTTTTAATCAAATTAATCCCTCAAAGATTAAACATTAGTCAAGTTTGTCCTTCTGTTAATGAGTTAACAGTTTCCATTAACATGCTACCGTCTAGAACGTTAAAGACAAATCAATACCTCTAAAACGATGGCGTTTTGTTTCATTGGCTTGAATAGTAAAGTATTGGCTCTTTCGCTATGCTGAGACTGAGGGGGAAGGATTTCGTTGCAGCCGGTGGGACGGAGGGGTGACATTACAGCACCACCACCTGCTCTAATGATGACATTGGCTGCCATGGTGGTGGTGGAAGAGAGGGCTGGAAGGAGGACGATTTTAAGTTTGATGGTAGGAGATCTTGTAACGCTGCCTTCTCTACTGGTTGGGAAGAAGGTGGCTAAGGTGGATGATGATGCAAGGAGCAAGTACAGGGAGATTGTGGAAGCCATCAATCGAGTTGTTCTTCTTCCATTTTCTTTGCTTTTCTGGTTTTTATTTTGAAATTGTGTTGTTATGATGTGGTGAAAGCTTTATCTATATTTTTTCACTTTTAAAAAATAAAAATAAAACTCACCCACCAAACTTGTATTCAAGAGTATTTTCATTTATCTCATATATGAGAGTGCTTTCAAGGATGGTTTTTTCAGCCAATCAGTTATAAGTTTGAAACTTAAACAATGAAGACTCTTGGGTAGCCCTCTTTGCACCGTGGTTGCACTTGCTTTAGCAGTCTTAAGGAGTTTGATTGCTTGAATATGCGATTTCATAGTGATGGTATTGATTGTGGTTGCAATGTCTTAATGGATTTCTTATGCCTTCAAAATTAAAGAAAAAATGCTTTTAATAGTTGGCCCCCCTTCCTTCGGTGTTAGGGGCTCTCCAGTCATGGTAGCTTTCATTTGTATGGTTACTGAGCGTTTGGACAGTTAATTTAGAGGGAGGTTAAAGTTCATTGATTCATGCTTTGGAGAAGAGTATGTGTTTAAACTTTTGACGGTGCTTGAGGAGTCTTTTAACGAAAACTGTTAACTTACTAACAGAAGAATAAACTTGATTAGTGTTTAATCTCTGAGGGACTAATTTAATAAAAAAAATTATTCGAGGACGAATTTGATAAATAGCCAATCTTTCAGGTACGAATTTAACTATTAACCCATTTACTTACTTTTTATACCTATTTAATAAATGGGAGTTTCGTGCCTGTTTATATACTAGTAATTTTAACCTTGATTAATCTAAGAATTTACATTATAAAATCACTGTAATGGGATAATTTAACCTATATGATTCCATATAACACATAAGATTGAGAAAACAATTGATTATTTGTCTAAAATATAATAATGAAGGACTTAGTGGCAATTCTCCTTTACTTGTTGTCTAAAACGTCTTCTTAAGCACAACAAATAAACATAAACAATTGATTTACTAATTAAATATTTTTTTTAAATAAAGAAGAGTAATGTTAGAAAATCAACATTAGGAGATCAATAGGGAGCCAATGAGTATAATTAGAGAAATAATAAGTGGGAAAATAGAAAAAAAAAAGTCTATTGACCACTTATTGGCTAATACACTATTTCCTCCCTAAACTAAACATTTTCGAAGTCACTAATGGAACATCATGTCATGCATGACAACGTTTTGATTTTTTTAGTTTGATCCAGATTCCTTCTAGTAGATTTGGTTCAATATTTTTTGAGTTTTCATCGCATAACACCTCATCCAATCAATTCAAATTCAATGGTCCAAAATGTACCAAGAGAATTAAAGAAATTTTCCTCCTCAGCTCCTAGAAAGAACATAAGAATTCATTAACGGTAGGTTACCAATTACTATTTCAGATTTTCAGAAGGTCACCCATCGATTTATGCATAGTGACTAACATTATTATTTCCATTTTTTTCTTTAAATCCAGATATGGTGAATATAGATTTGAGCAGTACTGTTGCATTGAAATGATCTTGAGGTTAATAATTCATTTAATTGGCCTTTTTTGTTTCCTTAGTCTCGTCTTGGAATAAAAATATGAGAAGGCTCTAGAGAATAGAGTAGTGACAAATAAGGCTAAAAAATTACATGCAATTATTGACACGGTATTATTATTAGCTAACAATAAAAATAGTCAAATATTATTAATAAAAAAATGAAAATTACACATTTAAAATTTTAAAAATGATTTATTTACATTTATATACACACACGAATATATATATATTATAGCAGCTTTGCATTGTTCACGAAATTTATTCTTATTCTAACTTCTAACAAATATCTCACATTCTTACTCAATTCAATAAATGATTTAATATATACAACTATTATTGATGTAGACTCTTTATAAGTTTGGTTGATCTTTATCAATAATATTATTGGATTCAAAAGCAAACAGTTCTGAATATGCATTATTTTTTGACAGAACTGAATATGCATTATTAATAGTTTAATAAGCAAACAGTTTTAGGTTGTTGGGTGCAGCCTAACTATTTTATTAAATATTTAAATATGCATTATTAATAGTTTAATACCGTGGCTGATTTCTCCGGAATATTTAGACCGGCACATTCCTAATAGAATTTAATTTTTATATACAATGTCAGTGTAAAAGAGTTTTATACATATATTTAATTAGATGTTATCACATCACTAAAAATAATTAATTTTTAAATTTACTATTTTTAAAATTATATAAATGTATAAATCTGATTAGATGACCGTGTAAAACTCTTTATACCGTCAGTGTATTAAAATTAAACTCTATTATTAAAAAAATTATTGTAAATTTAAATTTTTTAAAATAATTTATTGTTTATCTTAGACTTTTTAATATATTTCGGTCCATATTTAATAACAAATTAAACTCAGTACCAATAAAATAGTCTACAATAAATTATAAATCATATTCAAATCCATTGATAATATTACACTGTTATAAATAATGCCCATCTATTTCTACCCCAGTATATTTGGGTGTTCATAAAAAAAAAACCATTTAACTGACATTAACCACTTAAAAAACCTTAACCAATTTTTAAGAATAATTCTATTATAGCCATAAGCTCTAATAATTAATCTATATTTACTTTTAAATTATTTATTATCCTATTTTTAGAAACTATATCTAATATATTAATTTAGTTTATAATGATAATAATTAACTCTATTTATCCTATTTTATGTTTTAGAGTTTAGGATTTAGAGAGTTTAGGGTTTAGAGTTTTAGGAACATAGGATTTTTTTGAAGGTTTATTTGTTTTTCCTTTTAATCTAATTTGTAATAAATGATTATTAATAATTTGAATTTTATTATTTTAAATGCTAGAGGAAATATATAAAAGATATTAAATCTGAATGTCTTTTCATAATGAATTTAATTTTGATGCACTAACTGTATAAAAAGTTTTACAAAGTTATTCAATTAGATTCATGTATTTATATAATTTAAATATAATGAGTTTCAAAATTAATTACTTTTGATAATGTGGTAACACCTGATTGAATGTATCATATATGTATAAAATACTTTTACATTGACGATATATGAAAATTAAATTTTTTCATAATACAATATATTTAAATTTTTTTTAATAAATACTTGAATTTTGGAAGGATTTTCATTAATATCAAGAACTGTTGAAATTTTAAATAATTGGTTTATAAAATGCTTTATAACTTATGATCAATTTTAAAAATATTGGTTAACCGGATTAGGTGTTAATTTTGGGATAGTTTTTTTGAGATTTTATTCGTTTCTTTCTTTTTATATTGTATTGGTAAATTTTAATCGGACGTTGAAATATGCATTGAAAGTAAGTTCTTTTCTTGGGTTGAAATTAAGTTTAAAACTTGTCCAAAAAAAACAGTTTTAAAACCAAGTTCTATATTAATAAAGAATTTAATTTCTATGTATTATTAGTGTAAAAGAGTCTTACACATATATCCAATCAGATATTATTATATTATAAAAAAAAATTAATTTTCACACTCATTATTTTTAAAGTCATATAAATATATGAATTTCATTGGATAACTATAAAAAATTTTTATACAGTTGGTATCAAAATTAAACTTATTAATAAATTAAAAAATTTAAAAAGTCCTCCCCATTTCCAGATCATTCATAAAAAGGATTAAGCCATTCCATTCTTAATTACCCAATGTCCCAATTGACTCTAACCATTTTAACCAAGTAGAGAAAATTGAGATTTTACATGAAATCAAAAAATAAATTAAAATATAAAAATGTAAAATCATAGAAAGATTTAAATCATAAAATTGTCTGACTTAGTGTAAATTGTGTAAAATCAATTAACTCATTAAAAATCGTAATATCAGAAAATTTTAAGAATTTAATCGAGATTCTAGCTACCTTAATTTTAACAATGAGCCGAGTGCATTAATTAGCAAATTTCAACAGTAAGATATTTTTAACAACCAAAAAAAAAGAAACTAAAAAGTAAAAACAGAAAAATAAAAAAGTGAAACTTTGAAATCTAAAAATTAAAAGAGAAACACTTATAACTAATATTAAGGAGAATAGGTAATTAATATTATTTTTTTTCTTTTTTTTTCTTTTTACTACACATTATTTTTTTAATTACACTTATTAGCTCCCTATTCATCTTCCTCATGTTCATCTCACAGCATTACTCGTTCTAAAAACATCTGAGCTACTCTGTTTAATGTCGCAAACTATATGCAGATGGTGGGTCCCATCCCCACCTAACGCCAACGGAACAGGTCGTTTACGCGGCAGCGCGTCAAATGACAAAAGTAACCCTTCATGTCGTAGTGAACGACGTTTTGCTTTTGAATCACCAACTATAATAAAGCATATTGAAATATTCATCAATCATCATTAATAATTAAGTTAAACTTAATCGATTTTTCTTATGAGTTAAAATGATAAATAATTGGATATATAGAATTATTTATATAACTTCATTTCTTATTTAAACATAATGAATAATTAAATAAAATCATTTTAATCTATTAAATAATTAAATAAAAAATAAAATTATTTCTTTTTAAAAGAAAATATTTACATGAATAATAATTCTACGTGGACATTAAAATTAATTATCACATATTTTTACATAAATATATATAATTTTTATATTTTTATTATGTATTTTATATTTTAATATATATTAATAATTAATAATTAATTTTGATAGCTGTGTGAAAATAACATTACTGTTTCTCAAGTTAATTAAATTAAGCTTAATTTGTTTCGTGTGTCTACTCAATTTTTTTTTTCTCTTAGTTTATGTGCGAATACAAGAGTGGATAGGAAAAAGAAGATAACACAGTTAAGTAACACCATTGAAATAAATTTAATTTTGTGGATTTCAGTATTCAGACAAGATTACAGATAGATCCAGTAACAAATTTTTCTTTTAAAAAAATTATTTTTATTATTTCATTTTTGATAGATAATAACAACGAGTCAATGACAATAAATAATGAGATGAGACTATATAAATGACCCACCGCTTTTCTTTATCCACTTTCTAAAGCAAACTTCAAAATTTCCAAAAAATATATTAAATTAAAAATCAAAATAAAAAAAAAACCAAATAAAAACAGAGAAGAAGAAGAAGTACGCACAGTGTTTTCAATCGCATTTCTCTTATCTCTCATTCTCTCTCAACTTTCTCTCTCTATAACTTTCCGGCTTTTCGGTAAGACTTTTCTCTACGCCGATCCACACACTACGTTCGATTCGTTTCTTTTTCCGTTGAGTTTGTTGTTTCGATCTCGAATTTGATTCTCTTTCATTTTTCTTTTTCTTTATTTCGTTTTTGTTTCGGTCAATTAGGGTTTTTAATTTCCGAGATTCTTTCGAAGTTCAACGGCAATGAGCGATCACTTGGTGCTCTTCGTCGACCGTCTCGGGCGCCCCACCGATCCCGTCGCGCAGCCGGCGCAACTCCCAGCTGATCCCTCGCCGATGCCGGAGGAAGGGGTCGCCGGGCCATCTGGATCCGCTCCGGAAGCGGATCGCGACGTTGAGTTGGAACGCGGCGGCGATGATGAGGAGGAGCCGCTGATCCAGATGGCGGAGTGCCGCATTTGCCAGGAGGAGGACGGTGTCTCCAATTTGGAAAGCCCCTGCGCCTGCAGCGGAAGTCTCAAGGTATCAAATAATCTACCTCATGATACCTTTCAGTTTTTTCTTTTGTTAGGTTTGTGTGATTCAAGAGGGAAACATGTATCTGTTTCGGTTATTTAGGTGCTTGTTGCTTCTTTCAGATTTTCTTTTTCCGCGTTTTCTATAAGCTACTGTTTGGGAAAATGTATATGCTACTGCTGACACATTGTTTGGTGCCATTTAATCTCTTATGGCTAGTGTCAAAGGTTAATGGTAATATTATTCACTCGATATATGCTTACGGTAAGAGGAGTTCAGATTTTGACAGAAGGCTCTTCTGTATCGTTATTAACTTATTAGTTATTATTCAACCTTAATCTGAATGTGTTGTGCATTATTAAAAAGGTTATATAAATGAGTTAAATCTACATTTTGCTATCATTTTGGGAACTGTAAGCTAAATGTTCTTGGAGAAACTCAAGTTTGGAGCATGGTGAACTGCTTCATTTTGTTCATGTGATACCGGCTCTGATTTCTTTGGTTCCTGTTTTGGCTTACCCATTTTTTGAACTGTTGTTATTTGGTTTTGCACAGTATGCACACAGGAAGTGCGTCCAGCATTGGTGCAATGAGAAAGGAGACATAACTTGTGAGATATGCCATCAGGTATGTTTCGTTGTTTTGTTTGTGTCTATATTGTTATATTCCATTACCTTACTTCCTTGTTTGGTTATGACGTTGGAAGATTGATTATACTGGTTATACTACTTTATTTGTTTTTTATGCCAATAATTCCTTTTTTGTGCATGCCACTCTTAGCCTTATCAACCTGGTTATACTGCTCCACCACCACGCCCTCAGCCTGAAGAAGCTACTATTGACATAGGGTAAGCTGAAATATTCTATTTTCAAATAGTATTTTTGATTGACTGGGCTATGTTAGTTTTGTGTGTAAATGTTTTAAGTTATATAGAGAGTGCTTTGGTTTTAGAGACATTTGAAAGGCCTGCCTCCTCATTAATTCTCACCTTTCTTGCAGTGGAGGCTGGACAATATCTGGCACGCCGTTGGACTTGCGTGATCCTCGACTATTGGCAATTGCAGAGGCCGAACGTCAATTTCTGGATGCTGAATATGATGAATATGCTGCTTCCAATGCCAGTGGAGCTGCATTTTGCCGCTCTGCAGCTTTAATTGTAAGTCATTACCATGCATTCCTTTTTCATATTAATTGGTTTTGACCAAATCATTTGTAGGAAGTGGTTATTTTTCTTTTCATTGTTCATCCATTTATTTTTGGTGTACAAACATTCATGCTTGAGGTCTTTATCTAATGCACATCTAATATAGGCATGTAGCCAGGAAATATCAGGCTCTAGGGATATACTCATATAATTGTATTTCTTAAGAAATCAATTTTACTTTGCATGGGCAACTGTGTGGCAGCATTCCACTTATTTAGATGGTTACATTTAATCTGGTTTTATTTTTGTTATTGAACATGATTTCAAGTCTAATTCTTTGTACTTGGTGCAGTTAATGGCCCTTTTACTGTTACGGCATGCACTTTCTGTTACTGATGGCGATGCTTCTGATGATGACCCATCCAATTTTTTCTCCGTAAGTGATAGGTGTTTCTCCTTGTTGCTTTTAATTTTACTTCTCTTTGCATTGATTTCCAAATGTGTTGTGTAGCCAATCTAATTATTAGCTCATTGTTCTATTTAGCTTTTCTTGCTTCGTGCTGCTGGATTTCTTTTACCTTGCTATATCATGGCTTGGGCAATTAGTATTCTGCAACGTCGGCGACAAAGACAGGTCAGTTTTTCATATATTCCTTGCTAATACTTGCTCTGGTTTTGCCAAGTCTATCCATTGATCGTTTTTAGACAATGTTGCCATAGTGCATTTTAGTCTTCATAGGAAGTGTACTACAAATCTCTCACCGTTTTATATGTTTAAACAGGAAGCTGCAGCACTAGCTGCAACTCAAGTAGCCTTCGTTCTACAGTCTGGGCAGCACAGGGGGCTACAATTTGCCATAGCCCCAGGACCACCACCCACAGTACAGCAGGAACAAGTGTAGTTAATTCCTTTGTATATTAATTAAAATGTATTGATCCCTCAAAAACAAAATTCAAAAGTAATGGCCTGTGCGGACATGAAAAAGGCTTGTTGAAATTCAATGCGTGGCTCGGTGAGTTTTCAGAGGTCTAATGGATGTACATACTAGGATGGTAAAAACAAGTGCATTGTCTTTTATCCCCATTGGAGTCGATTCATCTATAAAATGTATCCATCCTAATATGTTTGAGGACTCACTATCTTCAGGCGTCTATTTGTAATTAATATGAGCTTTTTAAAAGAGATATATGCATTTATTTTTACACATAGGTATTATAATAAAGTGTTGTAATTGTAATATGACGAATTATATACATTTCGCTCGTGTGGAAGTTTTAAAAACATTTTTAAGTTTTAATTTGTTTTAAAGTTTTGATATATTAATTGTTTTCAATTTTTTTATTCGTATTAATTTTACAACTAGTAGGGTATTTTCATAGATATTGTTGCAAACAGTGATAGCTGTCACGGTATAAGATTAATGAAAAAAAAATTGAGAGACAATTAAATCCGTCGGGAAAAAAAATTTGAGAGACAAAATTAAAGTAATTAAAGTAATTTGTTTTTGTTTTTGGTGACTGAACAAAATAAACAGAGGTCATCGGAAGAAGTACTCCGCATTTAGATTCCCAAGCAAGTAACAAACTGGCGAATTTTAGTTTATTTTAAGGTTAATTTTTAAGCTTTTAATAAACATAAATAAAAATAAAAAATACTTTAATAAACCGGTGAACTGGACTCTAGTCCGATCCGGTGGAAGTGTAGGATTGTTTATGCAATTAACCTGCAATGAATTGATCAAATTCGAATTGAACCGGTCAAACCTGGATGAAAACGTAGACCGGCGGGCGGGCAAGAGTTAAAATCATTAAAGGCCCTTTACTTGCCACTATGCCAAATGCATTTCGGTCTTAGAAGTTAGAAGCTAATAAATATGCATAGACACAACCAAGCATTTTTAGCAACCAAGTCCAACCAAGCTCCAAACACACACGCGCGTTTCACGTCTTCTTCTTCTTCTTCCTCCTTTTGCGCATCTTTCCATTCTTCTTCTTCTTCCTCCTCCCCCTCTTCTCATATTCTTTTTTTTCTCCGTCAACTCCTCATGCTTCTTCCGATAACGATGACGGCGACGGCAGCGTCGGCGGCAACAACAACAAGGAGGAGGACAATGAACACAACACAATAGATAAGAAGAAGAAGACAGCAGCGACGATGATGATAATGGCAACGACAACAATAGTAAGAAGACCAAAACCACGTAAATAGGAGGAGGAAGAGGAGTAGCAGAAGATGGAGTACATTTGAGTACATTTGAGTGGTAACTTACAATCCGTTTCTACTTTCATTTAAAATCCGTTTCTACTTTTATTCAAAATCCGTTTCTGTTTTAGCTAAACAAAACCACGCCTAGGCGTGGGTTTATCACCAAAATTATGCCTAGGCGTAAAAGAAAATCCGTTTCTACTTTTCATTCAAAATCCGTTTCTACTTTCATTCAAAATCCGTTTCAGTTTCTTGAAAATCCAATTTAGTTTTTAATTCAAAATCCGTTTCTGTTTTCATTCAAAATTCGTTTCTGTTTTTTTGAATATCAAATTCAGTTTTTTATACTAAATCCGTTTCTGTTTTTGTTATAAATCTGTTTCTATTTGTGTTCAAAATTCGTTTCTATTTTGTAAAATTAACCAATTCAGTTTTTCGTCAACAACAACAACACCAACAATAACAAGAACACCAGCAACAACACCAACACCAACAACAAAGGAGAAGAAGAAGAAGAAGAAGAAGAAGAAGAAGAAGAAGAAGGAGAAGGAGAAGGAGAAGAAGAAGAAGGAAAAGAAGAAGCAGAAGAAAGAGAAGAAGAAGAAGAAGAAGAAGAAGAAGAAGACGGCGACGACTGCAATGACAAAGGTGGCAGCTTGACGATGGTGGTGCTGAAGAAGAAGAAGAAGAAGAAGAAGAAGAAGAAGCGCGTTTTGAATTTTGGGGAGAGTGCGTGTAAGCGCGTGTAATGGGTGAGAATTGGGAAAAATCACTTGGTTAGACTTGGTTAGAGCAAATGCTTGGATGTGTAACATTACTGATATGCATAATATGAACAATCCCAATTCCCAACACGTTACTAATGATGTAATTTTATTCTTGTATTGTTATATTTAATGTTGAAAATTTATTTTAATAAAATTAAATATTTAATGTTTTTCTGTCTTTTTTTTTTCCCCAATTCCTTTCAATAAGCCATGCATGTCATATTATTTAAATTAAAATTTACATATAATTTAATTAATCATTCAAATAATACTAGTGAACTATATTAAATTATAAAATCATTATTTTATTTTTATTATTTACATCTTTATTTTGTTATAATTTATGTATTTAATTAGTTATCATTGGACTAACGGTTCAACCAGTAATTCGACAATTGAATCTCCAATCCAGTGACCCAGTAGTCTAATCAGTTCAATTGACAGATCAGTTCTAATAATTATGTTTCTAAATGTCAACTTTGTAGTTTCTACTTTCTACTAATAACAGTGGTTCTAGAAATAATAATAATAATAATAATAACTAACAAGAAGAGTGTCTTTTTTCCTATGAGAAAAGTGTCTCTTATTGCATCAATAAAAATTTTAAGGAGATATCAGGTTTTCAAGTGTATTTTTTTTTCTTTCTCTTTGTGCAATTTTTTCTTGTTATATAACTTATTAGCAAAGATCACACATTGAAGCATATTTTGCCCTCATTAGAGTCTTTCAACTGTTTGTTTCTTTGATGATTGGATCCAAAATGGCAGTGACTAGGGAACCACTTCCACCCACAAGCCACAACACTAGTATGGTTTCCAACTTGGCAACTTTACCAATGTCACAAACACAGTTGTCTGACCAAGTTGGTTTCGGAACAGCAAGAGTCTAATTAGAAATATTCTATTTAGATATCTTACATTCTTACAATCATAACATATTGGACTTACCTGGTGGGAGAGATAACAGAAACATGCAAATAGATATATTGAAGCCATGAAAGATATGAGAAAGGAGGCGAGCGACGTGGATCGTGGAGGAGAAGAGGGCCACTGCATATAGATCGGCAGCAACAGTGGTAACCCTAGGGACAAGAGGAGTTCTGCAATATCAACTAGTTCTTATTAGGTCAGACCACTATATGCTTGTGAGTTGTGACATCAATAAAGTTGACGACTCAAAATGGTTTTTGGATGAAGATATTCTAAGGCAATAGGTTTAGGGTTTAGGGTTGGGTTATGGATTAATAGCCAATGTGTTAGTGTATTTAATGTGTGTGTTTAGTGTTGCATGCCCAAATGAATAGCAAATAAAATGGGTTAGATTCAAAGTCTTGCGAATGAAGCAATGATTAATGAAGAAGAGAAATCTTAGACAACAGGTGTATCACACTATTTGTGATTAACCAAAAGAGTGTTGGTTGCTAAAATTTTGGAGTGATGCTCAAATTTTTATGTGATAGCAACGTCAATATGAAATGGAATTCGTATTAATCGAATCAGCAAAGAAAGGGAGTGTTGTGCAAGTGAGACAAATGGAGAAAGAATTCAAAATTGAAACGAAGCACATTTGGACAACAACGTTCCTATTCTTTAAAGAAGGAAAGTTTCAATCTAAAAAGAGGGGTTCGGGCAAAACTTATCAATAATTGGATTACTACTTCGAGTGCACACAAAAAGAGCAATGAGTATTTTTTTGGAGTGCTCACCAAGCCTGTAGCAACTATATATATAGAAATCATATTCTGCGATAAGAACACAACACATAATAAGGCATTGAGCTTCTCATATTCTTATCTTAAGTGGTTCATTTCTCTTTTATTCTTTCTTTGTCTAGAATTAAGAATATGACACTATACAAAAGGCAAAGAGAGAAAAGATTTACAAAAGTCATATAATTTATGTTTGATAATTTGCAACTAGGTACTGGGTTGTGTGGAAAATTACTAAGTGAGTAAAGTTTAGGTGTGTTAGTTTGAGAGTTGTAAGAACTCTTGGAATTGGTGTTTGTAATCATTTGATTATAGTAGAAATTCTACCATTGGTTATGGTGGAGACTGGAAGTAGGTTTCAAGTGAAGGAAACTGAATCAGGATATATCCTGGTGTCACTCTTTTCTTCCCTTACTTTCTCGTTTCGGTCCTGTTCTTCAGTAAAAAAGACGTTTTCTATCTCCTAATTTTCGTTGCTGTTTTATCTCAAGTTTTCAAAAGGTTTTTTGAGTTCCTTGATTCACCCCCTCTTAAGGAACTATAAATTGGCATCAGAGCTTAGGCTCAAGGAGATAAGTCTAACAACTTGGAAGAAAGATCCATGACCAACGTCGTTGCTTATACTCTAATTGAAGGACAATCCAACAACCGTCCACCTTTCTTCAATGGAACAAAATACATATAATGGAAGGAAAGGATGAGAATCTTCACCCAATCAATCGACTACAACATTTGGGTAATTATCTGTGAAGATCCTCAAGTTCCAACAAAACTAGACGGTTGAGGAAACCAGGTACTCGAGGATCATATCGAATAGAACCATGAAGAAAAGAAAAAGATAGAACTCAATGCTAAAGCCATTAATCTTACTAGAATATGCTATTAGTATTGAAGAAAACAGAAAAGTATCAAGATGCAAAACCGCCAAAGAATTTTGGGAAAAGCTACAAGTAACTCCTAAAGGTATGAAACAATGCAAGTAAGAGACACTAGAATTGACATGCTTATGAAGGAGTATGAAATGTTGTTTATGAAAGAAGGAGAAATCATTGATGTAATGTTCGAAAACCCAATTCATGCATAATTTTTAAATTGGGGCAAACTTTCAGGGTGACATCATCAACCCTAGTCAGCGTTGACAAGGAAGACCAGTTGCCACCATGGCAAAAGGGTGGCACCTTGGTAAATAGTTTAAAAAGAGTGGCATTTTGGAAAATATTTTTATAAAGAGTGGCAATCAAGTAAATTAGCCTAAGTTTGGGTATAGGTTTAATGATCCTATTACCAAGAAGGTGATCCGTATTAGAGATGTTGTTTTTGTTGAAGAACAAACATTGAAAGATATTCATACTGTATGGCGGAAGGTGATCCTATTACCAATGGTTCAGCCTAGTGATGATTTCTCTGAGTTGGATATTACTCCCACTAAGTCTATGGCGGAAGGTGGTAGTGTTGAAGCTCAAAATAATGAGCATGATACAGGTGCAAGTGAAGATGAGATAGTTGATCCTACAAATTATGAAGTTGGTGATGATATTCATGATGAAGAACCAACTTTGGAAATTCCTACAAATGCACTCAGGAGGTCTACAAGAGAAAGAAGGCCTTCGTCAAGGTATTCTCCACATGAATTTGTCTTGTTAATTGATGGGGGAGAAACTGAATCATACAGAGAGGATATTGAGGATGGAAGCAAAGCTCGATGGCTTGAGGCTATGCAAGAAGAAATGAAGTCTTTTCTTGAAAATGATACCCATGCGTTGGTGAAGTTACCTAAGGGTATGAGAGCCTTGAAGAACAAGTGGGTATTTATAATCAAGAATGAAGAACACATTTCTAATCCTCGTTATAAAGCTAGATTGGTTGTCAAATGATTTAGCCAGAGAAAAGGTGTTGATAAGATGTCATCCATTCGTGTTGTGCTTGGTTTAGCAGCCTCTTTTGATTTGGAGATTGAGCAAATGGATGTGAAGACAGCTTTTCTTCATGGTGAGTTAGACAATGAAATCTACATGGAACAACAGGAGGGTTTTGTTTTTAAAGGAAAGGAAGACTTCATGTGCAAGTTGAAGAAGAGTCTTTATGGATTGAAGCAAGCTACAATGGTACAAGAAGTTTGAATCCATTATTGGGGAGCATGATTACCACAAAACTACTTCAGATAATTGTGTATATGTGAAAAAGTTTTCTGATAATGATTTTATCATTCTTTTACTTTATATGGATGATATGTTGATTGTTGGCAAAAATATTTTCAAAATTAATGATTTGAAGAAACAGTTGAGCAAGTTCTTTGCTATGAAAGACTTGGGTCCTGCCAAGCAGATTTTGGACACGTCAATTGCTCGTTATAGAAATTCCAAAAACATTATTTGTCACAAGAGAGGTACATAAAGAAGGTGCTTCAAAGGTTTGGCATGAATGATGTCAAATGTGTTGCTAGTCCTTTTGTTCCTCATTTTAAGTTGAGTGTGAATCAGTGTCCTACCACTGACACAGAGAAACAATAAATAGATGAAGTTCCTTATGTCTCAGCTATTGGAAGCCTGATGTATGCTATGGTGTGTACTAGATCAGACATTGCTCATGCATTTAGTATTATGAGTCATTTTCTCCCAACTCCACATATTTGGTCAATTTTGCAGGGGGAGCTATTTCATGACAGTCAATACTATAGTAGTGTGTTACACTTTGTACCACAGAGGCAGAGTTTATTGCAGCAACTAAAATGTGTAAAGAGTTGTTGCGGATGAAAAAGTTCTTTAGAGAACTTGGTTTCAAACAAGACCATTATGTGTTGTTTCGTGATAGTCAAAGTGCTATCCAACTTGCTAAGAATTCCATTTTTCATGCAATGTCTAAGCACATTGATGTTAGTGACGCGAGGCCGTTCCAACGTCACAAACAACTTAGATTCGGGGTTCCTCCGCGTTCGTGAGAACGAGGGGGAAAGATCGTCGTAGCCACCCAAATCAGTTAAGTTGTGAAATCCAAACGTTCCCGTCAACAAAAGATGTGTCACAAGAGCTTGCAACCAATATTCAAAATAACCGAGTACGAGACTCGGGTCGTTCTCCCTAGGAGTTGAATCGTGGTTCAATCTTGGTTTTGGAGAAGTTTGGGTTGCAAAAAGTGTGTGTGTGTTGAGAGAAGTGACAAAAACAATAGATTGCTTAGTGGGCAAAAAACAAGGGTGTTTGGTGTTGAGTTGAGGTATTATGTGTCCCTATGAACACCACTAATCCCAATTATAGATGGTTGTCACGTAAGTCACGAATCCACACTCTGTCAAGAGGTCGAATGGGTGGAATTAACCATGTCCTGTAAGTCCTAGGCAACTCATCTAGTGCGAAGGTCCTATGTCCTTGGAACTCGAATAATCCATCAAGTTCACCTCATTAAGGACTCAATCATCACTAACGAAAGCCTAGCATCAACGGAACAGTTTTAACCCAGGGCTTAACCCATCTTTGTCCTTAGGAATCAGTGGCTAAGATCATCCACACCTCAACCCATGACCAAAGCACAAGAACACTACTCCATAATTATAAGAAACAAAACATCAAACACTTGGTGGGTATAAAAGAAAGACATGATTATAGCTATGGAATTAATCAAACAAGATGATCAAGAGAGTAGAAAAGCAAGATAATCAACAATTACAACTAATAAAAGCATAAAAGAGTAATAGATCATAAAATAAACAAAACTAGAAACTAAACTTAAGCACCAAGTAAATAGAAGAAATAAGCAAATAGATGAAGAAAATTAGGAATGCATTAATCAAGAGATAAATTATCCACAAGTCAAACACAAAACAAGTAATAAAATAAGAGTTTGGATGGTGATGGTGTTCCTAAAGGATGAAGAACAAAAGAAAGAAAAATAAGAGAAAATGGGAGAAATGGAATTCTTCCCAAAAACTCTCTAAAAAATATCTAAAAAGAATTGATCCTAATTGTAGAAGTGTTGTTGTGTCTTCAACTGTTCTCCCTCTTAATTGGTCGAATTGGGCTTGAGAAAGGGCTAGGCATTGGCCCGAAAACGTGAAATCCCCATTTTAGCCTTCATTTTATGTACTCCTGACGCTATGGCGCGGACGCGCCACCTCGGAAGTGCGAGTGCGCGGTCTTCGCTGACTTCCTCATTAAGCTAGGGGGTAGCGCGGACGCGCCACCTGGGGCATGCGGGCGTACCGTCAACGTAGACTTCCTCAATAAGCAAGGGGTGGCGTGGACGCACCATCTAGGGCGTGCGGACGCGCAGTTAGGGCTAATTATGTCCTTTGGCTTTGTTTCCTTTCTCCTTGTTTCCCATGTCCTTTCTAGCTCCCTTTAGGCTGTTTCCCCACTTCATTGGTTCTGAAATTCACTAACAAACACATCAATGTACCAAGTGGGAGGAGATTTAACAATTATGTGCATTTTGGAAGCTATATTAACAAATAATTATTTAAGAGTACAAAATTAGCAAGAGATGGAAAACATGGTCATTCACTAGCAAGTATGTGAAAAAGTATTGATAAGGGCATCCCTTTTTAGTATGAAATTTATCATCAAAAACCTCCTCATCAGTTAGGTATCATTGGATACGAGATGTTTTGAATTCCAAGTTTTTGGAATTTGAGAGAGTCCACACTGATTATAATGGTGATGATATGATGACAAAGGTATTGCGAAGAGGAAAGCTTGAGACGTGTTGTTTGATTAATGGGATGAGAATGGCCTCCACCTAGTCGAGAAGGGGGAGATTTGTTGGGTTGCGTTTTCTCTCATAGGTGAGGCCCAAGCCCAACACATTTAGGGTGTGAGGCACCCACTAGCACACACACATCAGCTTTGTGAGGTTTTTGCGAGAAAGGGTAGTCACCATTGAGAGAAGAAGAGAAGCAACCTCATTTTTGGAGTTTTGTGACAGCAGTAACTTCAATCTACGTTTGCTCACTCGTTCATCGTTGGATCGGCTTAAAATTTGGATAGCATGTTCGCCTCATCTGGTTTTTCATTTTGAACAATAAGATTTTGATTGGAGCTCTATGGAGGGAGAGATTAAGCTCGAACATCAGCCCCTATTTTGGATATTTTATCTTCTTCATTCTCATTTTGTAACTCTTGCTACTTTGGTGCTTTGCGTAGTTGTATACACGAGTTGTGCTATATTTTGTGACTTTTTTGTACCTCATATTTGATTATAGTAGAGCTATTTCATTAGTTTGGACGATCCATGGTTTTTAGTTCTCACATTGAGAAGATTTTCCACACTAATAATCCTTGTGTGTGCTTGTAGTTGATTTGGTTACTTCATTTGCCTGTGATTGCTGCTGCTATAGGGTGTTAGTGTTACTTGAATATTGTTATTGTATTGGATAATTGTGTCGTTTCCGCTGCGTGACTCTATCATACTGTCTCACACCCTAAAATGAGAAATTGAAAATTGATTAGAAAAACTCAGCTAAAACCACAAATCTTCTTATTTCTGAAAATAAAAAATTGAAAAGCTAAAATTAGTGCTTTAAACAATGATTTAGCAAAATTAACTCACCATTCTAGCAAACTTGAGGAGATTCTTGCAAAACAAAGGCCTGTTTTCATCAAATCTGAACTTGGATATGTGGAGAAAAATAGAACTGTTTTTAAGAATGATTTTGAAGCCTCCACCTTAAAACAGTCTTGTTTTCGATCAAGACCCCTTTTCAAACGAAACAAAAGGCCAAATTTTTCAATAAGCCAAAATTTTCTTATAAAAACTATACAAGAAAGAATACTTGTGGTAATTGCAACAGATTTAAACATTCAACCCCTCAATACTTCATATTTAAGAGAATTATTAATGGGCGCCTATATAATGTTGTTTGTGATTATAATGCTGTTGGGAAACCAAGAAGAACTAACATAAAAGGATCCAAATGAATTTGGATACCAAAAGTTTTTTAAAAGTATTGCAAGTTTGCCTTACATCCAAAATCACAAGAGAGATATGGTATCCAAATTTTCTTGGATCCTTTTATGTTAGTTATTCTTGGTTGCCCAAGAAAGTTGAAATCACAAATAACATTATACAAGCATTCATTAATAATTCTCTTAGAAATGAAGCATGGGGGGTATAGTGTCCAAATTTATTGCAATTGCAATTGCAATCTATTCCAAATAATATTTTGGTTTATTGAAAAACTTGGCCTTTTGTTTTGTTTGAAAAAAGTCTTGACCGAGATATGGTTTGAAGTGGAGGCTTCAAAATCATTCTTAGAAACAATTTTATTCTTCTCCACATATCCAATATCGGATTTGATGAAAAGAGTCATTTGTTTTGCAAGAATCTCCTCAGCGTTGTTAGAAACGTGAGTTAATTTTGCTAAATCATTGTTTAAAGCACTAATTTTAGCTTTCAATTTTTTATTTCCAGAAATAAGAACACTTTCGTTTTTAACTGAGTTTTTCAAATCAATTTTCAATTTCTCATTTTCATTTTTCAAAACCGATTCATCTTTTTTCAATTGCATCAAGAGTTGTGCATTTTCACCCTTCAAAGATTCATTTTCCTTTTTGCATTTAGTATATTTTTCAAATAATGTCTCATAATTTCAGTCAAGTCATCAATGATATCAAGCAATTCTTATTAGAGAGTTTAGAGAAGTCTACCTCATCAAATTCGGATGACTCTGCCATGAGACACGATTGAGCTTTATTGTCAAAAATCATCATCCTCAAAATCATTCTCAAGATCCTCCCATGACGCCATTAGAACTTTCTTCTTGTCCTTTGATGAGGAGGTTTTTGACGATAGTTTTTATGATAAAAAGAATACCCTTATCAATACTTTTTCCACATATTTGCATTGCTAGTGATTGACCAACATTTTCCATCTTTTGCATAATTATGTCCTTAAATAATTAATTGTTAAATTCGCTTCCAAGTGCATGAATTGTTTGAATCTTCTCCCATTTGGTACCTTGATATGTGTGCTAGTGAATTTCAGGCCCAAAGTGGAGAGAAAGAACCCAAGGGAAGCTAAGAAGAACAAGGAAAGCAAGGAGAATGGACAAAAAGCCAAAAGCCCAAATCTGACCTGGCTGCACGGCCGCGTCCTATGCATGGCGCGCCCACGCCCTCCTAACTTACTAAGGAAGTTTTCCGTTGTTGGCGCGCCCATGCGATCCAGATGGCGCGCCCGCACGATCCAAATGGGGCGCCCGCCCCACCCTATTTCGTAACGTCCAAGATTTGACAGCCGCGCGCTCGCGTGGTGGAGGTGGCGCGCCCGCGCCATGACGGCAGAATGCACTTAAATGAAGGCTATTTTGGGGATTTCACGTTTCCGGGCGAAGACCCGGTCATCTCTCAAGCCCAATTCGACCTATATGGGGGGAGAACAGTTGAAGACACAACACGCATTCACTTATTTCATCAATTTTAGCCTTAAAATAGTTTTAGGGAGTTTTTGGGAGAGTTCTCCATCTCTCTCATTTGCTCATAGTTTCTCTTCTTTGTTCTTCATCTCTAGGAACCCCATCACCAACCAAACTCTTCTTTAATTACTTGTTTTGTGTTTGATTTGTGGATACTTATTCTCTTTAATTAATGCAATTCTAGTTTGTCATTCTAGTTTTTGCTCATCTTTACATATTTATTGCTCATCTTATGATCTCTTGCTCTTTTATGTTTCTCTTGCTCTTAATTGTTGGTTTACTTGTGGATTTGCTCTATTGATCATCTTGTTAGTTTAATTCCATAGTTGTTATCATTTCTTTATTTCTTGCACACCAAGTGTTTGATAGTTTGTTTGTCATGATTATGGAGTAGTGTTCTTGTGCTATGGTTACGGGTTGAGGTGTGGATGATCTTAGCCATTAATTCCTAACGTAAGGATGGGTAAACCTTGGGTTAAAACCGTTCTGTTGATGCTAGGCTTCTACTAGTGTGAAAAGGATCCTTAATGAGGTGAACTTGAAGGATTTATTCAAGTTCCAAAGACTTAGGACTATCACACTAGGAGAGTTGTCTAGGACTTATGGGACGTGGATAATTCCACCCACTCGACCTCTTGATAGAGTGTGACTTCGCGGTTTACGTGACAACCATCCTCAATTTGGGATTAGTGGTGTTCATAGGGACACACAATGCCTCAACCCAAACCAAGCACTCTTTATTATCAGTTCTCTCTCAATCTCTCTTTTGCTCTCTATTCTCAACACACACACACAATTGCAACCTCCATTTTCTTGACAACCAAAGTTGGCTCATGCGTTAACTCGTTGGGAGAACGACTCGAGTCTCGTACTCGGTATTTTTAATCTGGTTGCAAGCTCTTGTGACACTCTTTGTTAACGGACCCGTTCTAGTTTGCATTCATAATCTATTTGGGTTCCCCTACAATGATTTCTTCTTGTTTTCAAAAGAAAGGGAATTCCGAATTAAACTTGTTTGTGACGCCTAGGACGGCGCATTCCATCATCCTTCATGTTGTTTTCTTCTTTCTTCTTTTGGGGAAAATCAGATTTGTAATGGTCGGGCTCTCTACAGTTGGAGCAGATTACTTTACTTTGATCTTTCTTGTTTTCTTTGATGATGAACCTTCTCCTTTTCCTAGGTACTTCATCATTCTTTTTAATCTTCAAGCAAAGATTTCAAGTTCTTCGTCTGACATGTCATCATCTTCCTCGGTTTCTTTCTCCTTTGAGATCTTAAACTTCAAACAGTAGATTTCTTCTTTGAGCCTTGGCTAAGATGAGTGATTTCATGAGCTAAAAACTTTTCTCTTAGTTCATCATAAGTAATCTTGGTGATGTCATGTCTTTTTGATATCGCAATGCTCTTTGTTTTCCATTGCTTGGTGAGACTTCCCTGAATTTTTCTAATAAGATCTTCTTCCGAGTAATGTTTTCCTATAGCATCGAGATTATTGATAATTGTTGAGAATCTTTCGAACATTTCATCAATGCTTTCTCTTTCTTTCATAAAGAACATTTCATACTCCTTCATAAGCATGTTGTTTTTTATGTCCTTTACTTGCTTTGTGCTTCCATGAATCAGTTGTAGCTTTTCTCAAATTTTTTTGGCGGGTTTGCATCTTGATACTTTTCTGTTTTCATCAATACTAATAGCACAATGCATAAGATTAATAGCTTTAGCATTGGGTTCTACCTTTTTTTTCTTCTTGGTTCCATTCGGTGTGATCCTTGGGAATTCGATTTCCTTCATCATCTGAGTTTGTTAGGACTTGAGAATCTTCACAGATAACTACTCAAGTGTTATAGTCGATTAATTGGGTGAAAATTCTCATCCTTTCGTTCCAATATATGTAGTTTGTTCCATTGAAGAAAGGTGGATGATTGTTAGATTGTTCTTCAGTTAGAGTATAAGCAACGATGTTGTTGTTGGCCATGGATCTTTTCTTCAAGTTGTTATACTTGTCTGCTTGAGCCTAAACTCTGATACCAATTGAAGGTTTCTTTAGAGTGGGTGAATCAAGGAACACAAAAAACCTTTTGAAAACTTGAGATAAAATAGCAATGAAAATTAGGAGATAAAAAACAGTTTCATCTCTTGGTTGAAGATCAGAACCGAAACAAGAAAGAAGAGAAGAAGCGAGTGACTCCATGATATATCCTGATTCAGTTTCCTCCACTTGAAACCTACGTCCAGTCTCCACCACAACCAATGGTAGAATTTCCACTATAATCAAATGGTTACAAACACCAATTTCAAGAGTTCTCACAACTCTCAAACTAACACACATAAACTTCGCTCACTTAAGAATTATCTCACACAACTAAGAACCTAGTTGCAAACTCTCATGCATAAATTTTATGGCTTTTATAAATCTCTCTTTGCCTTTTATAAAAATCAATGTGAACCAAAACTAGACAAAACGCTAAGGCTGCGTTTGTTTACGAGGACAGGACAGAACAAGACACTGGGACAGAGACAGTAGGACATAGACACTAAAATTTAATGTCTTTGTAGTGTGTTTGACAATAATGGACATGACACACATGGACAAAGCTAAAATTTAATATAAATGACATTTTTATCATTTTAAAAAAGATAATATTGGAATAATAAATAATTTTGTGTATAAAAAGAAAAAAAATTATTAAAAAATCACTTGTCCATCTTCCTAAATTTTGTGTCCATCAGTGTCCTTCGTTCAAAAGTGGACACAGAGACAGTGGACAATCAGTCAGAAACAGTGTGTTCAGTGTTCATGTCTCTGTCACCAAACAGGTTTGTGTA
The DNA here is from genome assembly GCA_036250425.1 of Stylosanthes scabra. NCBI lineage: Eukaryota > Viridiplantae > Streptophyta > Magnoliopsida > Fabales > Fabaceae > Stylosanthes > Stylosanthes scabra. The sequence continues at coordinate 263,785 of JASCZI010060418.1, forward strand.
CACCAGTGTCTATGTCTCAATGTCCTGTCCACCAGAAACAAACGTAGCCTAAGTGAATATGTATGAACTTGTAGCACTCTTGCTTGTTGATTTGTGCTTCTATTTATAGTTGTAGTATGTTTGAGGAACATTCCAAAAAGTAGGCGTTTGCTTGCTTGTTTGCTCCCCAAGTTTTTGTATAAATTATGTAATCCTTCTAAATATATTGACCAAATATTCCATATGTATATGTACTTGCTCTCCAAGTCTTTAATATTTCAAAATCTGTTCCAAATTATATACCTGCACATTACTCTTTTTTTTATAAGACAACACCAACACATTCCATTTTAAATGAATTGGACGTTGCTATATTCATGGTTGTGCAATACTTCAATTCCGATTTTAATTCATTCCTTCTTTGCTCAATGTGCATATTATCCTGTCAATAATTAACACCAAACTATCTTATATTGGCTAGAAGAACGTTGCTAGTTAAATCTTGCTCCGTACTCCGAATGCTTGTGTAACACTCAAAGATTTTTAATATACAATCTTTTGTTTTAAGATTATTGCTTTATTTGCACGGCTTTGAATCTAATTCAATCTAACTCATTTTGCTTATTATATTTATTTGGACATGCAACATTAAATATACATCAAATTTAAAATTCAATTAATGTATGGCATCATCAAATATATTATTTTATCACTTGATAACACTATTTGACTATCAACTCTACAAAATAATTGAGCATAATGAAAAATATCAATATTGTCAATCTCACAAATTACTTCTCTTTAATCATTGTCCCAGACAAGAAAAAAAAAACCTTCCATACAAGGAAACACCTAATAATTTTCATAAAATATAATATAAAAGAATCCATTCTTATAACTTTTATTGACATAAAATTACGTGATATATATTTTTTAGACTAAAATTAAAGGTAATATAAACGTTTACAACTTACATGAGTATGAGTTGTTAGAATATGGTTTTATTAATTATTCAACGATTTGATTAATAAAAATTAATTTTATTTAAACTGACACTTTTATCTTATGAAAACTCCGTGTTATACACTGGCTACAAATAATGGGCAAGCTTTTGTTCTTTTTTTTTTTTTTAATATTTCATACACAACCACAATCAAATGGCTCAAGAATTTTTATGCAAATGCTGAAGCAAATTTATAAGTGATTAAGTGAACTGAAAGCTAAAAGAGATCTCAGGTGGGGCCTGAAGGGAAAAATGAGGTGTGATTAGATATTTTATTTTTTGGGTTTAATTTTTCTTTTGAACAAAGCAGATAAGCATATATTCTAACATGCTCTAGTTATGATTATGAATTGTGATTCAAGATGGCTACCAATTTTAAACCAGAGCCAGAACAAAGAACAAGGAAGCATCTCACTTTAACTTATGTTTAGGTGACATTCTGTTTGTAGCTTCCAACTTTTTTTCTTTCCATTGTAAAGAGTTTTATAGCAGCCAACCAGTCATATCAGCAACTTTGTACCAACCAATCAAACGTCACTCAAATATGTTCCAAACTTGCAATCCATTCTTTAGATTCTGAAATGCCACATAATATTTATTTATTGTGTTTGTGAATATGAAGAAATAATTGTTCAATTTGAGAGGATGGTAGTTTATACAAGTCCAAATACCTCTAGCAATTTGGTATCACAGGCGTTCTTATGCATATCGAAGACTACAAAGCTCACTTACTAAGAGTGGGGAAATGAAATGCTAAGCTTTTAAAGAAAGTGAGAACCGAGAAGCACTTCTTAAAAGGTAGATGTTAACGGGAATAATCACTCTCCTTAAATACGACATTAAGCATCACATAACTAGCATTCCGTAATACCCAAAATCGCTAACACAAAACTACTCAATCAATGATAGGGGGAATATGATCTGCAAGAATTGCAACTCATTGTTAATTACTTTATTTGATTTTTTTTTCTTCTTTTTTTTTGGGACATTTTATTGCTTTTATTTACTTTAAGTTGCTTTAGCGTTTTTCTTTTTCTTTCTTTTGTGGTTTTGTTGTGGCCTTATTCAGTCGTTGCTCATTGTAACGAGACCCTCATGCTAAACCTTATGGGGCATACTTTGATTCAAATAAAAACTTACAAAGAACACACAACTTTAAGACCAGTCTTGAGAATCTAGGAAATTAAAGCCATATAGTGTAAAATTTTCACCTTTGTTTTTTTGTTTTTTTTTTTTTTCAAATGTGAATCTGCAATTTAATTAGAGGTTGTGGGTTCCATCACAATGTTAATAGGGTCACATATTCTTTTGCAGAAAACAGACTTATCTAACAAGTTATGCTTAGCAATTAGCATGGTACACCCCGTACCACATTCATTTCTTTTGTACAGTGTTAAAATACACCTAAGGTTTGCAATAGCAATCCTATTCGGGAGTACCCAATATGATCCAACTTGATCGGTTAAGATTGTCAACTCGATCCGCAGTTGGTAGAATTGGACGCAGAACGAGTTGATCTGTGGGTTGGATAGGGTGCTGATTGAAACTCTACCATATCCGACCAACTCACACAATATGTATATATGTTATATTATATCAAAAATATATTAGGAGTGAACGTCGAATCAGAACATTTCAATAAGATAAAAAATCTTCAACCACTAAGTCAAGATATTCAATTAAAAACTTGAAAATTTTATTTATACAAAAGCCAATTTTCTATAGTAATTTATAAATAAATATTGCATATTTTTAAAACCCGATGGTAGAGTTAGATACCCGCAGATTAAGGATGAATATGGTTAGGGTTGGTATGTTTTAAACCCACGAGTATGGTAAGGTTGAGTATTAGCGAAAAAATCAACCTGTGGATGAGATTAAAATTGAGTCTAAATTCTATCCTATTGATGTACTTTACCCGTTGCCACCCCTAAACACACCTCTTTTGTCATTTTCCATTGAAGAAGATATGAAATCCATCGCCTGATACAATATAATGGTGAAATTATAAAAAGGTTAACTTAGTACCAAAAACATTTCTCGTTTCTGTTTCATATAATTTGGAAGAAGCACATTCGAGATTCTCTTAGTGATATCCATATCTCATGCAACTGAAGTACATGCATAGAACTTAGCCACCTCTAGGGATCAACAAAAGTAGTCTTATTGATTGTTCTTTTTTTTTTTTGGATAGACTTATTGATTGTTCTTAATGCTATAGTATCAACTAGATTCCTTTGAGTTACACCCCACAAAAAATAAAAAAAGGTTGAAGCAGTTTGAACCCTCTCGGAACCATGTTTGAGAAAAACAAAAATCACCTAATAATACTCGGTCTATAAGAAATCTTTAGTTAGACACTTTAATTTTGAATAAATTTTAATTACCAAATCGATCTCCAAATTTTTATTAGATTAGACAAATTGAGGAAAAAATATCAAAACTACCTATAAAAGATTCAGACGCTAACCGATGAACGAAGGAAAATAGTTTTCTACCAATGAAAGATGTGTTCCATTTGTCAAAACTACCTAAACGACATCAATCACACAAGAAAACATTAAAAAAACACTAGACTCTTTCCTTTTTTAAATATAAGATGTTTTAAATCCCAGAGAGTATTATTAGGTCTTGAGTGTATAAAATATAAATGCAAAAGATTGCATGTATTACTATTTGATAGGAGAATATAAAACATTCTTTAGGGCATAAGGTTTGCTATAAGGTACAAAACTCTCAAAAGGCAGTTTCAAACCTCTTAAGGAAAAATGAAAAACTGAAAGCAACAGGTCATTTGTAACTCTCACTTTAATTGGGAGATGAAAAAAAAAAAGCAAAAATTAAAATAAAATAAAATAGGGGGAAAAAAGAAGAAGGCATAAGATAATCAAAGCAGTGGCTGTTTCACTTGGACTATGACCAGTCTCCCCTTGATCTTAAGAAGAAGACACCAATGTCACTACCCAGTTGTGATAAAGCGAGGAATTTTGTGCTTTCGACAGTTCCTAGTTGCATGTGATATTTTAAGTTAAAAAAGTGCACTATGAAATTTGAAGGGGCAATTAGAGCTTGGCAAAACATCTTAAAGCAAAACAAAGCAATAAAGGGTGCCACATTGAGCCCAAGAAATCAAGTACTGTTATTTTTGTTACCTGGGGAAATGAGCTTGGAATTCTAAAGCTAACAAGGGAGATCTTAGAAGGGCATAAAGCAATAGTTTGTTTCTTTTGGGGGACTCTTCTATTCCTCAATCTATTCTTTATATGACCAATGACCCTGCTTGCACTGTTTGCAATCTCCTGATTCTGTGTGGCCATTTTTTATCCCCTGTCTCCCTGGTTATTCTAATTAAAGGCAATTCATGTCCAATAATGCCCTTTCTTAATAACAAAGAAATGGTAATTTACCATATTGACCCCTCATTTGAAAACACTTTTCATATGGGGTAATCATAAAACATATTTTGCAAATTTGATTTAACTTATGATAAACAAGTGTCAACAGTGTGTAGTATTATTATGTGTACTGGTTATAATTTTTTTTTTCTTTTTTAGGTACCATTATGCAACCTGCTTTGAAATAAATCAAATGTGCACTTTAACAGCCGTTATTGACTTAAAGGTTAAAGGAAACATATGCAGAGGGGAGGGCATAGAATCATAGTGAGGTAATATATTAGGACTATTTATCCATGTGGTAATATATATACAAAGGATAATTTTTTTTTTAGATGAAAGAAAAATTGATGTGGCAAGTTGGCCAAGAGTTAAAGCAACTATGTTTGGCTTCTTTTATATTAAATTTTAATTTAAATGATAAATAAAAAGCAGGCATATCATAGATAGATGTATAGAAAGAAATGAGAAAAGAAAGATACTTGGCCTCTCAAGGATAATGTCCCAATCCCCTTTATTCATCCTTGTCAGATTCTTCAAATAACAGCCTTAATTTACTTAGATTTAATTTCAGGCTTATGATTTGAGATGAATCTTAAAATTCTTGTAGGACCATCTTTGAGCTTTAAAGGCCCCCCTCAAATCGAGAAGGACATAAATAGCAAGCTTATATCTACAGGAACAAGTAAGAATTCAGATATTACTAGCACAGAGGTGTTTATTCTCTTGTCACACTATAAACGAAAAGAACATAACCTCTATTTTCCTTGTTCAAGAGGGAAGAGGAAATGGTACTTCATCCTTCCAGAATAACTCTTCTTCTTCTTCTTCTTCTCTTTGTTGGCTTCTTATCAGTTCAACCACAGAGAGTGCTAGGCCTGCGCAGCGTAGATATTGCACTCAGACATAGCCAAAAAGATCACAGGATAATGTTGCAAGCTCAACATACTCTCAAAGCTACAGGCAAAGAAACATTGAACACAAAACAGAATTCAACAAATGTCAACAATACTACCGATCCGAATCGGTCAAGCAAAAGAAGAGTACGAAGAGGATCAGACCCTATCCACAACAGATGTTAACACATTCATCATGTTCCTGCAACTAGGAAAGAAAGCAGCACTAGGCTGACATCAAAGCGAGAAACCAGCACCAAAACACATGGAGATGTAGAGCAGGTTAGAAATACAGCAAACTGTACCTGCATTCTCAAAAGACCTTTATGGCAATTGGCTGGTTGTCTCTTCTTTTTTCAATCTAATTGTAAGATTTTGTCATAAAGGCGTGTGTATAGTTGAGCTACTAGATATTTTTTGATAAACCAAATTCAGAAGACCAGCATCATCTGAAAAAAAAAAAGGAAGTATATATGATGATGCTAGCAAAATTGTCTTCTTTTTAGACTTTTAGTATTGTTCAAAGAGAGATAAGACTCAGTTTGCACTGGTATTCCAGTTCCTGCAAGACAATCGTGATATTCCTCTTCTATTTCTTTTTGTAATGCAATATTTTTATAGAAATATTTAAAATCTACAAAGCTTTCAGAATCTTCAGTTCTAAGCAACAAAAGCAGAGTTCTTGTGCATTATAAACACATAACAAAAGACACTGGTTATTTTTATTGTCACGTCATGTCATTGTGCTGAACAAAAATTTAAGTCTAGCAAAATTTTTTCCTCTTGTTTCTTGTTGTGTGCATGCATTTGATGAACAAGAAAAGATACTTCACTTCTGGAAAGGAAAAGAAGAATATCAGTAAAATTAACAAACAAAATATTCATACTTCAATAATGAGGATGATAAACTCATCAGCATGTGACAAGGTACTCTTTCCTCAAAAATATAATGAAGACTTTCATTTTCATAATAATTAATTGTTTTTCAAAGAGAATTGGAACAGTTATGTTGTTTAAGTGATATATCATCAAACATATAATCTTCCCAACCACAGATCATCAAAATCATAATGGCTTTAGTAACTAGTAGCATCTTGAAATGCAAAATTACGACAATTTGCTTCAACCATGAATGTATAATGCTAGGAACAACGAGAAAGAGAAAATGAAAATTAATAATCTTTTTGTTACTGAAAACATAAGATTCACGATGAAAGGTCCATGGCTGTGACAGATGGTAGTGATTAATATGTATGTAAGCACCATAAACTGATATAAAGTCATGTTTTTAGCACATGAAAGTTCCGAAAGCATCGGTTAAAAGCGTAACATACTAACATTGGGATTGGAGATCATAATTGAGCATGTATCAGATAATGATTAGGCACATTTAAACTAAAAGTTCTAAAGCAGTATTGTTTTCCATATATTTGGCTATTAATGCTGAAGCAGAATGTACTTATTCATTTTATTTCTTTCATACCTTTCTTTTTACAGCAACATAACATAGTGGTTCTAAGTTCTAACTATTACTGCATGATCTAAACCAACAAAGCTCCATTTGATAACTATCCATTTCGAAAGAGAATCGCAATAAGTAAACACCCCCTAGCATCACATGCAGTTGCTACTGATTATGATGGTAAAGATTTAAAAGGAAGCTTTATTCTTGCTATAGAGATTGCAACTCAGATATTCCATCAAATGAATCGCTTGATATGATTTCGTAGTCATATAACCTCCTCAATGATTGGTGCATAAAAAACAAAAATAAAAAAAAATAAAAAACCCTATCAGTTAACCATTTGAAATCACAATGAAATGCACAAAACACACATCAAATTATGAAATGTACATATCGGAACGCTCCTTGGAACTACACTAAGTGCAAATTTCACTCTCCATCACCAAATTAGTACAAATTTGGCACTCGTTTTGTTATTTCTTTTCCTAGGTTAACAATTTTTGTTTATTTTAATAAAGTCCTAACATTAACATACACAGGAAGCAAAATTCAGGAGAAAAAACGAAGTAATCAGTTAAGCACAACCGAAGATCCTATAAATTCATAACATTTAGACGAAGAAGAACAACTAAACATAGAAGCAGATATTCCCGTAACAAGTTCAATGGCGAAAATTTTGTTTAAAGAAAAATAGTAATAAGCTCGTAATTTGATTACCTACATTTTAGACAGATACTTCATTTCAAATTTCAATCAATCAGCGGCTACAGAAACTCTCTGCTGAAACTGCAATCAACGTTCACCATTGATAGCTTAGTTATTACTTACTAGTGAAGTGAGTGACAGAGCGAGTGCTAGCCATAACCGAAAGCTGATCAACGACGCCGTTTATGGTTCCTGAAATTTGCTTCTTTTTTTTTATATATATCCTGAAATTTGCTTTTGTGTGGTAATTTCTTTATGATTCCTTAAATATTTTGGGCAAAAATCGCCCAAACCGGGCCTGGTGAGTTGATTGGGCTATTAATTATAGATTTATAGGCGATGTTCGGCTACATAATTTAAAAGGGCTCAGTCCAAGATTCTAAGTCTGATATGAAAATCGATCCCTTGTATGGATTTATTATAACAGTTTTTTTTTTTCTCGCCGTTTACAAAATAGTGTTTTTTTCCGATACTTTTACTTTAGGTAAGATTCTATTATTTATCCAAAAAAAAAAGATTCTATTAATTTATTATATAATTTATAGGTTTATATATAACAGTTATATATGGATCGACCCGATTTAATCGAATTTATTTCAGATTAACACAGAATCATGTTCAAATTACTAAAATAAATCCAACAAAATGTTAAAATTTAATCCTAATCCTAATCTAATTAGACTCACTCCACCCAATGTATATACACTCCTACTTAACACTTGACAGTATATGCATTACCTTATTTTATTTTATTTTTTTTATTGGCTATGACTGAAACTAAAATTTAAGTCTTAATCCATACAATTTCAATATTTCTAATATCTTTAGATAATAGAAACAGGGTTCTAAAATAAAAACTTTAAATTTCTTTTTACTCAAATACAATATTAATCAAATTCAATTTTAGTTTTTCAATCTCAATTTTGTTTCTTAGTCTCCCGAACGCAAGGTTAAAGCTGTGAAATGGAATAATTAATTTTAGGACAAGTTGCATCCTCCATCCTTAATAAAACTTTGTGTCATTCACAATACGCATGCTTTATTTGATGATGACACAAATAAAATGTCAGTACTCATCAGTATTCGCCTCATTCAATGAGGATTATTATTTGACTCTTTCAAACAGATCATTAAAAAGCCAAATCTTGCGGGTGTTGTTCTCTGCCTCACAGCACAACAATAAATCGGTGATTATTATTATTAGATTAGATAGATATGTGATTATTATTAGTGATAAGGTTTCCATCCAGCTAAATCCACCCACTCTAGATATAATTTCAATGGATTACGACAACTACTTTCATATTTTTAGTAAATATTTAATATATGTTTTTAATTATTTATCTTAACTATTTTATGTGAATATAAAAATTCCGTTATTAATCTATCATTCATGTAGAAATATATATAGAATAACTCATATATATATATATATATAAAATTAATTAAATTCACGTTTACAATAAAATTGTTTAGTTATATAATTAAATTTGATTCATATTTAATGTCAAAATTAAAAAATAGAGCAAGTTACTTGTTTAAAAGAATTGACATCTTAAATTATCCATATACACCATTGAGATATATATAATGAGATTGTTCCGTTTGGCTAGATATATGGAATCCGTGGAAGGATTTAAGGTTTTATGAAAACCCTTACATCCTGCCACGGTTTTTGTTTAAATTGCAACAAGTAAGAGGAATCCGTGGCAGGGTCTCAAGGTTTCTGGAAAAAGTGACAGCCTGCCACGGATCTTGAAGAGTTATAACCACATAGTAAATTTGGAGTTATATAAAAAGAAGAGAGCTAACAATAAATATATCACATATTATATTACCATACAATATTTAAGTCTCAAAATTTTACAATAAATAATATATGTTCATGCATATGCCAAATGTGCTTAGAGCCATCGAATCTTGAAGAAATGCTTTTTTCTTTTTTGGCATAAACATATTATATGTAATTATTTATTAGCAATTGGTTCATGTATAATATAAAAATCAAATTAGTAGTAACTATATAAGAAAAAATATATGATTTTTAATGTTAAGGATTCCAAATTATGAATTTATTCAAGATCCAGTGGCTCTTGGCGCATTTGGCATTTGCATAAACATATAATATCTCGCATAAAAAACTAGAGAGTTAAATATTTCATGCACATATAATATGCAATGTATTTATTAATAGTTGATTCATGTATAATATAATAATAAAAATAATAGAAGGTATAAAAAAATATATTATTTTCATGACATGAATCAACTACCAATAAATACATTGTTGATTCATGTATAATATAACAATGTATTTTCATGAAAATACATTTAGCATATGCATGAACATATATTATTTCTTGTAAAATTTTGAGACTTAAATATTGTATGGTAATATAATATGTGATATATTTATTGTTAGCTCTCTTCCTTTTATACAACTCCAAATTTACTGTGTGGCTATAACTCTTCAAGATCCGTGGCAGGCTGTCACTTTTTTCAGAAACCTTGGGACCCTGCCACGGATTCCTCTTAGTTGTTGCAATTTAAACAAAAACCGTAGCAGGGTGTAAGGGTTTAAGGGTTTTCATAAAACCTTAAACCCTTCCACGGATTCCATATATTTATCTCAATGGTGTATATGGGTAATTTAGGATGCCAATTCTTTTAAATAAGTACTTGCCCTAAAAAATATATATATAAAATCAAATTATATTCATATTTAGAATAAAAATACAAATATAAATATCGTAGTAGCTGAGTTTGGTATCACGGAAAATTTTATTATTCTTCTATAAAACGGTTTGATTATTTTATGCAAAAATTTTTATTATTTTGTCTAAAATATTTATTATTAAACGTTCATTTTTTTATTTTATATATAATTTATTCAATTAATTTTGGTGTACACCTCTATCCAAGTCCTAACGAACATGTTTTTACTATTAGAATGAACATGTTTTTAAAAGCAAACGAACAGATTTTTAACCTGCTTGTGTCAACTATAAAACATGTTCGTTGTATATATAGATTTCTGTTCGTACACGAACAGAATATTATTACTAGAACGAACAGGTTTTAAAATCTTCGTGTCAACTATAAAAACATGTTCGTTGTATATATAAAAATCTGTTCGTTTAGGACTTCGATAGAGCTGTGTACAAAAAAAAAGTGTACATGTAGCATTCTTGTAATTTATTATTAAATGTTTAGTACCATTTAGTTATTATAATATTAGTGAAAATTAAGTTTGATTTTGTAATTTTCATCCAAAATATTGCTTTTAAATAAGAATAGCTATAAATGTCAGTTAATACTTTATAAGATTAAAATATGGGTGGCACTAATTACACACCTGTAAAATGTCTAATAACACACTATTTATACTAATTTATCAAAATGTCCCTAATTTTGAATAATTTATATCTTCAATAATTAATTATAATAAGAAACTATCTATACATTAATTATTTTGATAATATAAAAAGTGTTTTAATTATAATAATTGTGCTATTTAAAGAAATATATTTTATTTTATTTTATTTTATTTGTATTGTTTTTAATTTATATATATCACAATATCAACTGCCTCAAAAAAAATTATTAGTAACAAATAAAATTCAACTTGTAATAATAAAAAAAAAAACATAATGTCAGATGAAATACATTCCAATAATAATAATAAGCACACCGTTGACATAAAAAAAAAAAGAGCACATATTGCTAAAACAAAAACTTAATAATTAAATAATAAATATAGCTAAAACTAACATTCAATTAAAATATATAAATTAAAGATACTTGTTGTAATTTTATTTTTTTATAAAGTTAATATTGTAATCATTAATGTATGATAGTTTTTTATTTTAATCAATTATTGAAAACATGGATTATTCAAGAAAGACAAAATTAAGGACGTTTTGATAAGTCAATATTAAATATGTGTTATTAGCAATTTAAGGATGTGTAATTAGAGTTACCTTTAAAATATTTTGATAATTTCTTAATTTTATGTGTGAATGATTAAAAGTAAAAAATGCTTAATGAAAAAAATAATAATATTGGCCACAAAATTACTTATTACGTGTTTGTATATATTTACATGTATTGCTTTGCACATTCTTTCAATTTAATAATTAGCTACCAGATGATCAAACTTGATATAATAACATAATCAAATTATTCATAGAAGAATAATTACTTCTTTATAGTAGTGTAATGAATTTGTTTTTTTATAAACACCACGCATATTTTTACTTAAGTTTTTTAATTTGTATAATATTACTCCTGATAATCTAATTTGATAACATTTTGTTGTAAATATATGCTGCATTGGAAGTAAAATTTCCCGAATAGGAGAGTTCGATAGATTATCAGCCTCTATAAGACTATAACCAAAATACAATTTAGAATTTGATCTACCTTTTATTCTTATCATGAGATAAATGCATAATTCACATGGGCGAGAATGGTCCTACTCAGCTCGATGAAGACTTATAGCTCAACTCGTCTCATTTTACTAAATATATAGGTTTGGACTTTGCTATTAATTAAAAAAGCAAATCATAGGCTTTGTATTCAAAATTTATGAAGTTTGCTGGACCAACTCCGTCAAATACTATATGTATTTGTGAAGATAAATTAATGCTAAATTTTCAATTAGTCATTCATAATATAAATACAAAACAAAATAGTTATAGTTCAGAATAGCCAAGATTGAAGTTAAGATTATAGTTTTTTTTAGGGTTTATGTTCATGGACTATAGCTTGATTAAAAATATGATTATAATCTGTCATTAATAATTTCATTTAAAAGTAAATTATAATTTATAAATTATGAATTATATATTATATAATAAATCTAATGTCAATTTAAATCTTCTAAGTTTATTAGTTTGAGTTACAATTTATAAAATAGGATCTTAAGAAGGTCCTTTCCTTAACAAATTTTTAAATAGATCAAACTCAATTCTAAAAGAAATCAATGAAAATTAACCAGCTTAACGTAGCCTAGCTTAGCCTGGACCATATTATTATAAGATTGGTCAAGCTCGTTTAAATTAAAGCTGAGTTTGACTCGATCTATTCCTACTCTAGCGTGTCTTGAGAGATTTTTTTCATGTAAATATTCACATCCTGATTTTAAACATGAAGGAATAATATTATGTGAAATTGGGTAACAATTTTTTTTTTGGGTATACGATAGGGGTAACAAATTAAATTATCAAAGTAAATATTATTACAGAAAGGGGAAAAAAATGAAAAGAATCATAATTTCTTTTCTTGTTCGGGAGAATCACAACTTATCGACATATATATTTGAATGTTCAAAGTTTAACTGGACCAACCGACCACATATGACCACCATTAAGGAAAGGCAGCGCTGACTGTTAAGCTAATGAAGTGTTGAACCTACAAAACTATCGCCACAATAATGGAGTAGTGCCATAAAAGCAAAGAAGACTTGGACTTTCTATTTTGTCGTTAACAGTAGGTTAGAGCTTTAAGGTTAGTTGCACCCCTTAATTATTATACTAATGATATTAAAGAAATTGACAAAAAGAAACAAAAGGAATCCTAATACAATTTGATTTAGACAAAAGCTGTTTTGTATTGTTGTATCGTTAACTTGAACCACTAAATATTGTAGGATCTAATTTTGGTTTTAAAAGAAAATCTTATTCTTTTTTCATTGTAATACATACTCCTACTAAATACAAAATTGTCGGGGTTATTTTTATAATTTTTTATTTTAAAATTTTGTGAAATCAAGAAAATATTATTTCAAAATATTTTGCTTGAATTTTGCTTGGCTCAAATAAATAAACTGTCACGGGTATATTTAATGAGTACTCTAAAAGAATATTTACGTGTGCTATGATAGGATTTTTTCATTGAATTCCTTATGAATGTGAAACAGTTATTCTCATATATTTTTTGACAGTTTTCTTGCTTCTGTGTATCCATGGAACAGGGAGAAGATCCAAATAGTGAAGAGATTCCTATTAAGGATGATGAGGTTGACAATTTAGTTGTATTGGAGGAAGAGGATGAGCATAAAGGGAGAAAAGCATGTTCCAACAGCCTCATTGGAAGGATTTTTGCTAACCAAGCATTTTCTGTAGAAATAATGGAGAATGCTTTGTGTTCAATCTGGGATTGTCCTGCAGGATTTAGGGTTGTTGATCTCAAAAACAATCAATTCCAGTTTTACTTTGATGTTGAATTGGATATGCTTAAAATTGAAAAAGAATCCCCGTGGTTATTCAAACATTGTGTGTTGCATGTGAGGCGATAAAGGAAGTCAGATAAAAATGATGAAGGTAGAATCCAATCTTTTTCAGTTTGGTCTCAATTTTGGGATGTTCTAGAGTCATTTAAAACCATGGAGGTTGGGAAGAAGTTAGGGGGAAAATTGGCCAAGTCTTGGAGGTTGGGTTTTTTTAAATGAGGAGTAGAAAGAAAAAATTTCTAAGGGCCCAAATGGAGATCAATGTTGATCAGAATATCAAAGACAGTCTTAGATTAGTTGGACCTGATCAGAAAGGGGTGGAAGGGATGAGATCTAAACGTAGATTTCTGGACCTAGTGTTCTCGATTAGGGCATCTCCAAAGTCTTGCCACTTTCTCATGAAGGAATCGACCATGAAATGGATTTCAGAGGATAAACTCGAGGACTGGATTCAGGCAAATCAAGTCAGTTAAAGGGTTGTCCTTGATGAAGATTTCAATAAAGATAACACAGATCATCATAATGTACAAAGGGATCACCCTAAAAAGAAGCCTATGCCAGTATGGCTACTTAACAGTTTTTCTGGATTATCAATGGAAGACATTAAAGAGGATTGATCGGGTAGAAAAGCCTGTCGTCAGGGCCTTTCGGATCAAAGTTTAGTTTTAGAAAGTATCAGAGATGTGCAACCAAGTTTGAAAATACCGAGTATTGGACTCGGGTCATTCTCCCTAGGAAGCCGACACAGAGTTTTGTTTTCGGTCGAAAAAATATCGGGGTTCGTTGCAGTTGGTTGTTTGAGAGCGCAAGAAAACAGAATAAAAACAGCAGTGAATAAAAGAGTGCCTAGCCATGGGTTAAAATACCGTGCGTCCCTATGATCACTACCGATCCCAGATTGGATGGACTGTCACTTAAAGGAAACGAACCACCACAGGGTGGCGGAGTTAACCCCTATCCGAATGTCCTAGGCATACACAACAGCGGGGAACCTAGGTCTTACAACAGAACTTGAGTAAATCCCACGTCACCAGGAAGAACTCACTAATGATGTAACTGCACCGCGTTGAATCTGTATCATTAAGGTCCCCATGCTGTCGGCAGGGGCGTAGCGTTAACGTCAACGAAATTAACTCCGTTTCTCACATCCATTGCCCTCAAGGATCGGCAGCTAAGGTCATCTGCACATTTCAACCCATAGCCGAGACACTATGGTCACTACTCACTACCCACGGAAATCATAATTGCGGAAAATAAACAGGCAGCATAACGGCTAGGCATAATGATAAAATGACAGAAAATAAACGGACAGAGTAACGGCAGTAAAATGATTAAAATTGGAATTAAAACCGGCAGAGTAACAGTAAATTAAATAGACAAATAAAAAGCAGTAAATTGTTTGGCTAGTAAAAATGGACAAAAACCTAAATGGAACCCTAAAAACTAAACTAGAAGTGGTATGTGGGCTCTCCTTGGAATGGTGAAGGCCTCCTCTATTTATAGATGTTGAACTGCACTGGTGCGTATGCACTGGAGCTTCTGGTGCATACGCATTAGCTCTGAAATGAACTTTGGATGTGCTGCCCAAGGCTACAGGTGTGTATGCACTAGCTCTTGGATGCGTACACACAGGGTCCAGAATTTTCCTTTTAGGTTTTGCTTGCGACCTTCTCATTCCTTTCGCCTTTTTAGCCACTTCCGCTCCGAACTTTGCCTGCAAAAGCCTGAAACACTTGAACGCATACATCAATGCATCGTGCGGAATGGGAAACGGTTTGAACACAGTAAAAATTGGCTAAACTATCAGATAATTACATTTACAGCCCTAAGGAACGATTAAACGCAAACAAGCTTACTTTGCTAGTATTTAAGTGGTGAAAGGTCGATAATTAGTCAATTTATGATATGAAGTAACACATCGAAATGGGGTTTATCAACCTCCCCACACTTAAACATTGGCATGTCCTCATGCCCAAGTAAATCAGATATAGAGGAAACTACACCAAGCTATGATGAAAATAAATCTGCAGAAATAGAAGGAAATCCCAAACTGTGCAGAAGAAATGGGCAAAGAGCATTACAGCAAATGCTAACCCCACAAAACAGTTAAGCTCGTAAAAAGATAATTGATTTACACAGCATAAAAGATCGCAAGTCATAGAATCGAGGTGCAAGAACCTTACCTGGTTGTGTTTACGCTCAATCACTCGGTGTATCGGGTTAAAAAGGCTCTCGGTTCCCATCCAATTCCTGCTTTTCTTGACTTGCCCTTCATCTCATCAATCAATATTGTTGTATGTACCTGTGTAATCATCAAAAGGTCTTTCGAGGGTCATAATGGGGCGAAGGTGAGGGTTCAGAAGTTAGATTTTTGGTAAGGTGAGCTGAACTTGAATGCTTTGATTAATCCAAGATGCACCTACCCATATGTTCTTCACTTTTTTCCCCAAGCCCAGCAATGCTACATGATATGCATTCCTATTTTCTTTGAACAGCAGATGCACTTATTTCTATTTTCTGTAGCTTTGCTACTTGGTATGACAACGTTCGCTTTTTGGAGTACTTCTTTTTGTATTTTCTTACCCTTGCCATTCCTTTTTATTTTTGTGCAAGTGCCCTATTTTGTTTTCATGCATACATGTGCCCCCAAATACCTTTGATGTTTCTTTGAAGCTCTTCTCTTTTTATCCACTCAAGAAAATTTCTTCTTGATCCCTCCCTTTTCTTCTCTAAAAAAGTAAACACCCACTAAATCCTAGATTAATCAAAAGATCAAGTAAGGTGAGTAATGGTTTTTCACTTTTTGAGGTTTGAAATTGTGCTAATTAAGAATAAAAGAGATACAAGGCTCAAAATCGGGTGCAAGGAATAATTACAGAGGGTAAGGCTTTATTTGGCTTGTGGGCTTAACACAAACAAGGCCTTAATCATATGAGTTCACAGAATACACACAACAATAGACATAGAGAATTAGGCAAGTCAAAAATCACAGTCATAGGAGAGGAATTAACACACATGAAAGAAAATAAGTGGTCGGGAGAACCACACTTGTTTGGCTCAAAAGATCTCTAAGTTTGTGTGTTCTTTCCTTTCATCTATGATTGGATGATCATTATGAAATGTAAAATCAATTTCAAAAAGAGTGTTTTAAAAAATTTTGGGTAGGGTTCCCAAAGAAAGGCAACAGTTTTAAGAAATCCTAAGATTCACCGTAGATATTCACATCAAGCATGGAGCACAGTTATGATAAACAAGTATCAACCAAAAGCAGCTAAACAAATATATACAGAGTACTTAGGTAATAGTCTATGATTAGATAGTAAAGGTCACGAAAATGTTGAAAAATGTTAACACTTTTTATTTCCGTGCCGCTGTTACTGCATAATACCCACCTTCCAACACTTGAAAATTGTACGGTCCTCTGTAAAATGGGGAGTAGTATAATGCTTAGTTTGCTGCTGGAGGGGGTCCTTGGTCATTTCTAGCAGGGCCTATGTCTGGCTCTATCCACCCCCAGTTGTTAAGGACGCTGTCGAGGTCCCATTGACCTGGAATTTCTCCAGCTTCATTCTCCAACTCAGCGTCCAGCATTGCCCAGAGTGCAGCATAGACGTTATTCTTAGGAAGAGTCTTTTCAGCTCCATCCTCTGTAGCTGGCAATGCCTCTTCGGTATCTGCCCCTAGGTTTTCGTTCTTTTCATACTTTGAGTCACTGCTAATTGCAATGACCTCATGTTCTTCTGACGCTTGGTTCGTGGCACGGTGCAGTACGGCGATCCGCTGGGACCGCTTGCAAGGAGGCCTCTTACCTGCCCTGGAGGTGCCTTCCCCCGCCATTTGATAGGTAAAGCGTTTCTTTGGCGGAAGGATTGACGCGGGTATGTTTTCTACTGGGGCAGCTGGTGTTTGGAGTTGGGGTTGCGCTGTTCCTCGAGACCTTAATGCTGCGAGCCTTGGTCATAGGAGGTCTGTATACTTTTGTTTTCCCTTTGGACAGAAGGTTGGACCTTGTGCGCGCCATCTGTAGAAATTGGAAACACCAGACACCAGAGAAAATAAAGTTCTTTCACAGGTTTTCTTTTAATTTGAAATTCAAATGAGGTATTCATTTATGCACAAAGGAAGTAATAACCTAGTTCAATTTGCATACTAGCACAGTTATTCCAGTGTTATAATTAAAACCCATAAAAGATGATAATGATACCTAAAAGATGTACTTCATACGTAAAAAGCACATGCTGATCAAGCATGTATTTCAACATATAAATTTATCATGGAAGCATATGGTATCTTTTAAATTAGCTAGCATTTTATCTAATTATATCACACAACAACGGCTAGCAATTCATGTTAACAGCACGAAAATAAGCATATCAGCAGGTAAAAGGTCATGTATGCCTATGTTCTAACCATTCATATCTAATTTGAGAGTATTCACCTATTATGTATTAACTACTTACTAACTACAAGCATTAAAATCTACTTACCAAATTAAAGCATTAAATGAAACCATAAAAAAAAAGAATAATTAATGAAGAGAGGAATGAGAGAATCTTACTTGAAATGAGTGAATATAGAAGAAAAAGGAAAGTTGTGAGTGAAAATGAGTACAAGGGAGTCCTTTTATGGACTCCTTTATTTTTTTCATTGTCTGCTTACGGATGCGTACGCACCTGCACAGCATAGGTGCGTACGCACAGGTGAGTCTCTCTGACTCACCCTTAGCGTGTTCCTAGGTGTATACGCATAGGGGGTGGGCGTGTACACATATGGGGTGGGTGCATACGCACAAAC
>JASCZI010060418.1:282367-298808 GCA_036250425.1 Stylosanthes scabra
AATTAGACAAAGAGTAAGGTCAGAAAAAGCGTTAACACGATGGCTTGTCTCCCACCTAGCACTTTTGTTTAACGTCCTTAAGTTGGACGCATAGATGTTGGCGACTCTCATTTTCCATTTTGAGTTATTTTTCACCAAATGAGCGTCTGCTCCCTTACTTTGGCGAAAAATCCTCTTCAATCCCTTTATTTTCCTCAATAATCCACTGAAACTTGAACATTTAATCTTTGCCTTTTCAGACTCTGCTTCAGCTTGATCCTTCTTTTTCTTCTTTTGATTCTTCTTTTTCTTACCACCTTCTACCATCTTCTTCTTGTTGCTCTTTCTTTTCTTGGTGTTCGGTTTCTCCTTCTTCTTTATCCCTTTCTTTTTTTCAAGGGTTAACAATGCCGTCTTTTTCTTCCCTTTAGTTGGTTGAGAATTGGCAGGTGATCTTCCTTTATCATAAGCTTTTCCTCCCGAGTCCTTCTTCGTTTTCACTGCAGCTTTTTCCTTCTTCTTTGAGATATTCCTTCCTGTGTCCACCCGCAGTTGCTTGAAGCCTTTCTTCCGAGGCTTTGGAGGAGGTGTAAGGTGGAATATCTCAATGGCATTCCCAACTGAGAAGGTAAATATCTCATCATAGTAGATGAGTTTGAACTCTGCAGTCTTCAGGAATGGCCTCCCAAGAAGCACCTGTGTCGTTCCACCTTTTTCTCCTTGTGTGGGTTTTATAACATGGAAGTCTGCTGGAATTGTCAGCTCCCCTATCCTGACCAGGACATTTTCTGCGATCCCTACTACTGACACGATACTCGCGTGTCAGCAGTGGTGAATATCTCCTTTGTTTCTTTTAGTGGTCCTAACTTCAGAAATTTATAGAGCTTGTAAGGCATAACGCTACTACATGCTCCTAGGTCGCATAGACATTATCGCACTTCCACTCCCTTGATTTCACATGTTACAAGGCAAGGGCCAGGATCTTTACATTTAACAGGGACTTCTTTTTTGATTTCCCTATCATTGAAGAGGGTGGCTATAAAGTATGTTATTTCTTTGTTATAAATTCCTTCTTCATCTTCCTCCTCTCTTTCATCTTCGCTTTCTTCATCTTCTTCTCCATCGGTCTCATCTTCTTCCTCGTCAGATTCATCCTCATTGTCTTCGCTCTCATCCTCTTCATCCTCATCGGATTCTTCTTCACTTTCCTCATCCTCCTCGTCATCAAAGTCTGCTAATTGTGCCAGCAGTTCATACCACCAACTAACACTTCCTTCTTCATTTTCATCCTCATCTTCATCATCTGCCCCCTTGTTGTGAACAACATTGATGCCCCCTTTGGGTTTCAGTAAAGGTTGCGAGGGAAACAGACTAGGAACACGTGGTTGAGTTTGGGTAGGTTGGTTGGTAATTTTCTGTAGCATCTCCGTCAATTGGGCTAGCATCTTCATCATAGCTGACAGGAGGGTTGTTGGATGGAGGATATTGTTGGTGGTTATGTGGGGGCTGATATTTGGAGTTTTGGGAGTTCTGGGGATGACTGTAGGTGTATGGTTGCTGAGGTTGGATTTGCTGCTGCTGAGGTGGGTTCCAACGAGTGGGCTGACCATCGCGCCACCCCTGGGTGTAATACTGTTTGTTGTATGGAGGTATCGCAGTGAGTTCAAAGAAGTTCTGCACAGCTGCCACTGTGTTATCTTCTTGAAGCTGCGGACACTCATCAGTATGATGGGAATTACACGAGCAAATTCCGCAATGCTTAATCGGTCTTTGCAGCGAGTTGTCAAGCTGACGCTTCAAAAGGGTTGGAGTCACCTGCTGCCCTTCTTTTATCTCTTTCACCATTGCAGCAATATCCACCAAGGACTTAGCCAGAATTGTAGACTCAGAGGGCGCAACTCTATATACACCTACCCTTACTGTTGGCTCTAGTGTTAAAGTGTTGATTGGCATCGGCCATAGTTTCTATCATTTCCCGAGCTTCTTCCTGCATCTTATTCATTAGAGCTCCTCCACTCGTGGCATCAATGATCGCCTTGTCAATGGGTGTCAGTCCCTCACAGAAGTAGTTGATAAACAGGAAATCTGAGATAGAGTGATGGGGAACGAAGAGAGCAACTTCTTGAACCGCTCGTAATACTCGTGCAGAGTTTCCCCATGAAGTTGAGCAATTCCGGAGGTTTCCTTGTGGATAGCATTTGTCTTGGAGGGCGAAAAGTACTTCTCCAAGAATCTTTTCTTAAAGGCTGACCAATTAAAAGTTACATCGGCAGGCAGAGTGTGGTACCAGTCCTTCGCTCTATCATCAAAAGAAAATAGTAAAGCAAATGCTTTGACAGCATCTTCGTCACCACCGGTCCTTCTAGTGGTGGCGTAGATAACTTCAAAGTCTTTGATGTGCTTAATCGGGTCTTCGCTCGGCCTACCATAGAACTTAGGAAGGAGATTTATCAGACCAGGCTTGAGTTCGAAGTTTGCATTGAGTTCGGGAAACCTGTTGGGCTGGTTATCTAGCGCTGTGCTAGGACTGCCAATTTGCTTAAGAGTAAGTCTTTCACCCATAGTGAAGGTACCTATATCAGAAGAAGTAGGTCGAGCATCAGAGTCAGAATCAGAATCAGACCAATCAAAAGGATTGTTATCAGATGACAGCCTCGCAGGTTCAACTCGGCGCCTGGCTTGCCTTGCTCGGCATAAGGTTCGTTCAATTTCAGGATCAAACAACAGCACGCCAAGGTCCGAATGCGATCTCAGCATTCAAATAACAATTCATATGTAACAATTAAAAGACTATCATATTTACAATATTCACATATTTACAATCAACAAAATACAAGACACACATTTCTGCTTCCCCGCAACGGCGCCAAAAACTTTTTAGAAGAAATTTCTTCCCCTATGTATGTTGATACTAGTTCAAATGTTGATATCCAAAATTCTTGCGGAGTTCCGGACTCCCACCGGCAAGTGTACCGGATTGTATAAAATAATTAAAAGTGAGTAGAGTATCGTCCTACGAGGATTAGTGGATCAAACAATAACGATCAATTGAAATCTTTAATTAGACAAATTAATAATAAGGAAGTTTTGATGAATCTGACACTTAACATAATTTAACTAAGTCCTAAAATTACTAACCTAGCATGCAAAATTTCCAGAACTCAATACCCAGCAAAATAAATCAATCTAACTCTCTAACATGTAATAAAATCTCAAAACCTAACACCTAGAACACGTAAATTATACTTTTAAAATTAGTCTCAAAAAATTTTATTCATCATATTAGTTCTTAAAAAAATGCAATTATGTCAAATTAGTCTTTCTATTCTATCAATTAAAAGATGACATGTGTTATAAAATGATTGATTAATAAATGACATGTCATCTAACTATTCCATAATACATTGTATTTAAAAATAATAATAAAAAACTAATATAATTTAAGATTGTATTTCTAAAGGAAATATCATTAATAGTGGAATTGATAAAACTTTTTTGTCAAATGCTACGAATCTCTAAAAGTTGGAGTTATATTTTTATGTTTGCTAAGAGAAATTTTTATTTTTAACTTTTGAAAGCTGGAGATATTTTTAGGAGCTAACAAAATTAATCTTCTAAAAATAACTTTGACTTTTCAAAAAGTAAAAGGACTAATTAATTTTATATTTTAATTAAAAAAATTAATTTTGCTCTCAATTAAATTTAACTTTTCATTAATACTGAATATAGTAAAAAAACTTAATTTTAATAATTTTAAACGGAGAGTATATGTTAAATATATTTACCAAAAGTTATGTATGACTCTTGAAAAACATTTTTTTTAGAGTCACCAGCTCACAGCATTATCAAACCAAATTTAACAAAAATTTTAATATGAGAATGCAATATCTTTTAGATAGTCTCTTAATATTATCCGGATTAAATCAACAGCTTGGTCCAATTGACCAATTGATCAATTCTCACGGCTACGGGAATGAATGAGGTGGCGAGCTATGGTTCACAAAATCAGTATTGGTACTTGTTGTGGCGCTTCTACCATAAAATAACAAAACACCTTCTTGAAAACATAGCCACGTACACCTTCCTTGTATATTGAGCTGTATAGCCCGTGGAAAATTAAAAACTAAAAAACATGCCTTTGTTTGAATCACTCTCTATCTGTTTAAATCTACCAAATCAAACAAATCTATTACACACAATTAACTCGTGATTGTTAATTACAAAAAGAGTTCCAACTAATTAATAGTAAAATAATGACACTGTTGTATTTGCCTTTAGTTTTACTCACTCAATGACTCATTCGATCATCACCAAATGCAACAGTAGTGTCATTATTTTACTTCCATATCCACAATTTGGGTAAAGGACATTTCTGCTCCCGACTTTTAAAAAATTGTACATATGTATCATCCACCATTGGTAAATACTTATGTGTCCTCAACCTTCGAAAAAATGGAACAACCAAGACCTTCCGTTAGTATGGGCTTCCAAGTGGCAGCGGAGAATGCAGATGTGGCAATGAATCGGACCCAATAACCCATTATGGTGTCCAGCATGGATGGTGTCCACCCCAAGCCCAAATGTTCCTTTTCTATTTGACCTAAAACTCTCAATTTGAAATGAAATCCCTAATTTTCAATAAACCTTGGAGAAATTTGGAAGAGTTTACGCAGCTGTTGCAGTGCTTGTTGCCTCAAAAGATCATCCTAATAAGTAATAAACAAATCATGCTAGAATTTAGAACACATTGCATGGTAACATTCTTTGAATGGAGGAATCAGAATTAGGAATGCCCAATTCCAATTATTTATGTATTGAAGCTTTCTTTCATCTAATCCCCAAAGCATTAGAATGCTTACCTGATGAAGGAAATTCTCAAGTGTGGCAAGCTTTCCCATTGCAATAGCCATTAGGCCCATGTACTAAGCAACATTTCCAGAACTGGTGGGACCTAAGGAGGTCGATGCAAGCGTTTCGGAAAGCAATTGATGCAATGCTTCCATGCCTTGAAATATAGCATCCTCAGTTGGAACACTGCAACGCAGTTCTAAGCATGTTCTCAAAACATGTTTGCTAAGAAAAAGGAAAAAAAAGAGCAAGAAGCAGGGAACATTCTGATTTTTTTAAAAAATATTTTTCTTGGAGTTTCTCAGCAACCAAACACAAATTCAGCATAGGAATAGAACCACAGTGAGTGATAGTGATAATGAGATGAAAAGAAAAAAAAAAACAAAAAGAGAGTGTTAAGAAATTTAGAAGAGTTTAAAGGTGGACGTGAAAGAAATATCAAAGAAACGAAGTGTGGTAGAGAAAATGGGTGAAAAGAAAGAAAAGAAGAACATAGAGTGTGTTGATGATTGAGTATGAGAGATTCCAAATTGGGGGTTTTAGGTCAAATAGGAAAGGGACATTTGGGTTTGGGGTGGACAACATCCATATTGGACATTGTAACGGGTTATTGGGCTCCGTTCATTGCCACATATGCATTCTCCGTTGCCACTTGGAAGCCCATACCAACAGAGGGTCTTGGTCGTCCCGTTTTTTCGAAGGTTGAGGACACATAAGTATTTACCAATAGTGGATGATACATATGTACAATTTTTTAAAGGTGGAGGGTACAAATGTCCTTTATCCTTTTTTGTATTTTCTTCTTGAGAAACTTCATCATCTGGAGCCAATGAAGTGAGCTTCATCCTCATGCAAGTGAATGAATGCAGAAAATGAATCAGAGAGAGAGAGCAGAGTTTAGAAAAATGTGTTTCTCATTACTCATTAGGATGATGATGAATATATAATGTGCTTATTACAAGACTAACACTATTTATACAATCTTCCAAAATTTAGTAATGAATCCAAAACATTTAAGTCGTAGAAAGAAAATACATAATATTAAAAAAGATATTAATTTTGAATGAAAATATAAGTATAAATTAATTATTAGAATAAAAATATTATATTAGTCACTAATTTTTTTAAAATTAGTATATTGATCAAGTTAACGTAAAAAAATTATATATGATCCATCAACAATAACAATAATATTTAAAAATAAAAAATAATAAGAACTAATGAATCGGGAATAAAATAAAAGATACCATGCCATAGAGATAAAAAGTAAATAAATTAATACCTAAATTATAATTTGTAATTTAAAAAAATGAACAAAAAATATAGAAATATGGACTGTGAAAAGCAAAATAGTGGGAAGCCGCAGACTGAATCTGAAAAAAAAAAGAACTTTTATAATATTTTACTCGATCAAACAAATATTAATAAAGACAACAAAAACTTTAATATAAAAAAAATTATTAAGTATTATCTATTGGTCATAATGAGAATATAAGAGTGGGATTAAAGATTAAAATATTTGACACGTTGCTATTTTATTTGAGTTTTATTTTAACAATAACAAAAAGTGTGCGGAATAAAATCTAAAAAGACAAAAAAAATACAAATATCATAAGTGGAGGAAATTAATATATATTTTTAAGTGAAGTACATGTATATATTATTAAATTTTTTGAAAAAAATTATAAATTTAGTGTGGGAAGTGCCCCTCACTCTTATTCATTGGTCCATGTATGGAAGAAAGAGTAAATCATGTATATAACTAAAACCTAACTAACTGTCATGCTTTCATAATTCAGTCTAACTAACTTATCAATAAATTTAACCACGCACTACAGGAATTTCGTTGGTTTTCGTCGGAATTTTCGTCAGATTTTTTCAAGGAATTTGACGAATCAAAGGTTTCCGTCGGATTATGTATCGGCGATAGCTGTCTTGATGGAAAATTATTTATGTCGAATTTACATGATCCGACGCTAACTTCCGTTGGAATTTGTTCGATGAAAATGTATTACCGTCGAAGATGATTGTAATGCACTTTCCGTCAAATACGTATCCGATGCTAATAGAATCCGACGGAAACTCCGACGGTAATGGTTAGTGGTCAGAAAACAGAATCCGATGGAAAATCCGACGAAAAGCTTTTGGAACTTTTTAAAAATTATATTATTGAATTATTTAACTCCTTGTTGCATAATTTAAATGTAACACTAAAGTAAAAGCCAAATAATTAGAAATTCCAAATGATTATAAATCAAATATGAAAAAAATCTGACGAACTAAAAATACAATCCATAAATGAATACAGGAAAACATGTCTGAAATGAAAAATGTCAACAAGGGAAAACAAAATCTAAGCTAGCTATGCATCCTCGTAGTCGTCATCATCATCCGCTGGACCCTGATCAGGCTGGGGAGGTGATGGTGATGGTGGTGGACGAGGTGGCAATGGTTGTTCAGTGGAAGAGCTTGAACCACCCACAGTAGTGCTGCTCGCAGGGTGTAGGGGGTTGTAGTAGGCAGCCATCTGGCTCTGTGTCCTCCAGGCGTCGTAGTTACTCCTTTGCCCGCGCATCCCTCTCAGCTAGGGTCTCCTTCAGACTACGGACCTCATCTATCTGCTGCTGCAGCACCTCCCCCTGAGACTGGAGGCTCTGCGTCAGGTTATGGACATGCTATCTCCAGTCCATAACCTCCGGGCCGGTTGGGCCTACGTGGCTGCTGGTGGCAGAGGCGGATGAACCTCCGTAGCCGGATCTGCGGAGAGATGAGGCGAAGAAGCCACCAGCCCCGTGAACCGGTATGGCTCAGACAGAGTCTGACGCCACACAACGTTAGGGTCAACTGTGCCAGCACTCTCATCACACTCCTCCTGCGCCTGTTGGGTTGCTTGTTCGAGGTTGGCAGAAAACTCGGTCTGTATAAAATAACATGTGAAGTATAATACGAGAAAGCGTTAAATAATTCAGAAATTAAATTCAAAGATCCATTAACAATGCACAAATAAGTCAAACATACCAACAAGTCAACAAGTCTCTATTTAGGTTAGCCCTTCTTGGTTTCCTTTCAACCCGCTGTTGGACCCTAGTTTCAAAAACGGTTGATATTATCTACATCAATTTCCCCGTGTGAAGTCCAAATACAATACCTAGGATTGAATCCGTTACGGTACAAGTGAAGGGTCATTTCCTCAGAACGAACCCAATTAAGAAGACAACACTTACAGCACGAACACCTAGAAAACCCGCTGATCTTAGATTCTTCCAAATTGAACACATATGCAACAAAAGCATCAACCTCATCAAGAAATTCAGGCTTTATTCCCCCCTTTCACGTAAAACCTATCATACATCCACAAGCGATGACTCGGAACCCCGGCATCCATCAATCACAACCCTATTGAACACAATGCTCAAAGTCTCCCTTTAAATTACAAACTTCCACTAACTTAATTTGGTTCAACCAATCATTCAATAGCAACACAATGTTTGTTAAATAATTTTTTTAAAAAATTGGCAGAGTCTCCCTTAAAATTAGACGCTTCCACCAAATTAATTTGGTTCAACCAGTCAACCACATGCATCTATTATCCTTATTATGATTCTAACAGCAACACAATGAAGAAGTTCATCATTAAAGAAATGAATTTTTTATCCAAATAAAAGGAAGAAATATTAGAGGCTAAAACAACCAAGCATGACCACATATCATCACTATCTTAGAGTAATATATCAATAACTCAATAACTTCTAAATAACAACAACACCACCACCAACATTTATTAAAACCGACACCAAAAATTTTTTTAAGAAAATTTATCAAACAACACCACTAACATTTATCTAAATTTTTATCAAACAACTACATCAACATTTATCAAAATTTATCAAAAAAAATTTTTTAAAAATTCATAAAACCCTAACCTTTGGCAGTTGAAGCAGCACGATAGCGGAGGTGGCGACGGACGACGGCAGCAACGACGATGAGGACTCTGGCAGCATTGACGACGAGGCCTTCGGCGGTAAAAGGGGGTGGCTGGAGAGAACGAGTTAGAGAGAGACAGAGAGAGAAAGAGCATTCACGTGAGAGAGAGAGAAAGATAGATCACTTACCTGCGACGGTGGTACGACGGCGGAGAAACCGGCGGCAGAGAAAGGTGCGTCGCCATTTGGGGTAGAAGGCTACCTTGATTTGAAGACAGAAAGAGGGAGAGGGAAAGTGCCACCACGGCTTCGTCATCCTCCCTAGCTACCTAGCAACGGCGGTGTCGGCGTTGGGTTGGAAGGCTGCGCCGTCAAGTGCCTAGGGTTTGGGGTAGTTTTTGGGGTGGATTACAAGAGAGGGAAGGGGGATCTGCAAATGAGGGGGGTAGTTCGTCGATCAAGGTATATTTTGAAGTTTCCGTCGGAATTTCCGTCGGCTAAGTTCGACGAAACCTTATTCGTCATTTACTAAAACGGTGCGTTGGGTTCTTCCAAGTTTTCGTCGGATTTTGCGTTGACATATCCGAAGAAAACTCTCGCACCATCTAAATTTTGTTTCGCGCCAATTGTTTTCGTCGAAATTTGCGTCGACCACTGGGATCCGTCGCAAAAATGGCTCGTCAAATTAGAATCTACTGCGATCCGACGGAAAAGAGCGTGGGATCTTATCTGACGGAAAATCCGACAATAATCAGCGCATTCCTTGTAGTGATGACTTCCACTTATAATAATAACTACTTTCAACTTATAGCCTCTCTCAAGCTTAGAACATGAACATTATACATGGCAAGTTTTCCTTGAATTATTTTAGAGAAAGGTGCTACAAATAAATTCTTGGTTAAAATGTCACTTACTTGTTCAGCTGAAGGAACTGGCAGTAACTTCAAGAAACCATCCTTGACAAAATCTCTAACTGTATGACAGTCTATTTCACGTTTGGTCCTTTCATGGAACACCAAGTTTGAAACAATGGGGATTGTAGATTAATTATCATAGAAGAATGTAATAGGTTTGTTCAAACTCATATGCAAGTCTCTCAATATGTAGCTCAGCCACCACCTTTCACAAGTTGCTAATGCCAAAACTCTATACATAGCTTCAGCCGAGGATCCAAGCCACTATATATTGTTTTCTACTTTTCTCTGAGACAATGGAGGACCCAAAGAAGAAGAAGAAACCTGAGACTATCGGGACATATTCTCCAACCTGAATTTAAATACCATATTAAGGAAGAATCCGGCTCAGCTTGTTGACTGCAAAGCTAATGTCAGAGCGAATATTAGTCAGGTATAATAGTCTCCCTATAAGTCTGCAATAGGGAGTGAGGTTGGTAAGTGGAGTGCCAGAAAACTTGGACAGTGGAAAAGTATATTACAATAGAGTTAAGTAGGGTTAGCATTAACGAGAGTGAATTCATAAAGCAAATTCATGGCTTATTTTCTCTAGTATATCAAAATCTCATTCTTGTTTCTAGCAACCTGAAAGCCAAGAAAAAATTCAAAGGATCAATATCCTTAATTTTGAATTTAGTAGCCTTGACACAAGTAATTTCACTCATGTCATTTCTTGCAAGCACCAAATCATCCACATATATTAAAATGATTGTGAAAGCAGCTACACTTTCTTTGGTGAAAAGTAAGTAATCACGTTGGACTGAGTGTCACCAGCTGCCTTGAGGAAAGAACATAACGTGAGATTCTGTGTCTATTGGCTTGCTTAATTAATATCATATAGAGATTATTCCAAGTTTCTCACACTATTCGGAGGAGCAAATAACTAGGTGGTGTTTTCATGTAAAATGTCTTAGGGAGGTCACCATGGAGTAAGTTCATGTTAGCATTCAATTGGTGGAGAAACCATCTTTTTGAGCTGCTATAGCAAGCAAGACCTGAAAAGTAAACATTTGAATCGTAGGATTAAAAATGTGAAAGTAATCAAAGCTAGGAGTTTGAGTATACCCCTTTGCATCCAAAGGAGCCTTATGTCTCACTATGGTCTTATTTGATTCAATTTTATCTTAAATAAAAACTCATTTACAACCTACACCAACAGCTTTATTTCCTTTAGAAATCGGTTAAACAATTTTTTTTAATGATTTGAAATTGATTAATTGTTACAAAATCGAACCAATTTGTCCGATTAATCAATTTTTAACTAAATTTTCTAGTTCTTTAACTGAGATGTCGCCAACCGGTCTTTTACTTGAATCGGACAGTTTGATAGACTGTTTCTGTTGTAAAACTATTGAGAAATGACAAGAGACTAAAAAAAACGAGAAGAGAAAAGTTGAAAAAATTATGTTATGAAATGATATTATGGCTTGGTATTATATTAGAATACATACATAGTGAGATTAGTCCTAAATACACCTTAATAATGAAATTGAAAGTGAGTTGTAAGATATTTTAACTAGATAGAAAATTTTAGACTATAATTAGTAATATATAATACAAAGCCAGATTGTTATTACCATGAGTATTTTTATACTCTCCCCTCCCCGGCTAAATTCAGTAAATTACACAGATGCATACATACATGTGAGACTTCGGTAGAGCTTAGCAAGAATAATTTTACCATAAGCATGCATTTCCTTATTAAATAAATAAAATGTTTAGTATAATATCTTGAACCATGCATGTTTTCGATCATTTTATTTTTATTTATTTAATTGTGTTATATTCTAAAATCAGTAGTGGCTGAGATTTAGTTATCTTTACCAGTAGTGATGTATTCCTCTGATCTATCCCCATTCCCCTGACCCCCTGAGAACCTCATTTAAAACCTTAGATTTTGTCATCATTTCTCATTATAACCATCATTATCACCATGTTCCCATCTGCTCTCCAAAATAATTTTTAATTAGACAATAAATATTACACCTGTCAATTGAAATAAAAAATATACCTAAATTAATTTTTAATGAATTTTGAAATCGACATTTTCTTCCTAATAAAATTAATTATTGGTGAGTTCTAACGTACCCGTTTATAAATTGTGGGTTTGATACCCAACCATATGTGTTATGTTTTGATTGGAACAGCTGGCATGAACTTGTACCCCACCACTAATGGCATTAATTACTGTTTTAATGTTGCATTTACGTTTTAGTCCTTTATCTTTCAAATTTTCTTTGAACTGTAGTCCCCACATTTTTCTCCCTTTCAGATATCATCGTCTTCACCTTTCAAAAAGAAAATATCATCGTCTTCACCATCAAGATAAATTAATTACATCCAAATACAAGGTTATTATATTATACTTAACGGTTTAAACTTAATGATATTATTGAATTGTGATTATTATGTTTAACCGTTTATGTGACTGGTAAAGGTATTGGAAAGAATGAAAATTAGATTTTGTGTTGAAAATAATTTAATGGAATTTGGTGTATGTTTGTGTTGAAGATGGTAGCAAGTAGCAAAAAATAATAATACAGTGTTAATGGTTGGGACATATTGGAAATGTTGGGCGGTGGGGTATAGGCAATCGATGAAGGATTAGTAACCATTTGGAATTGCCAATCGCCAAGTGAGGAGAAGCAACTGTGAACTGGTAAGCAAGCGTTTGTATGAGGGATGAATTATGAATGTCATTTTTACTTTTTATTTTATTGTCAAATATATGCTTCTGATCTTATCATTTTTTTCTGCATTTGGTTTATCCCACTTCCACAAATCAATACCCCTGCTGCCTTTGCACTTTTGCAACTAACAGATATTGTGATTCAACCACTTTAATTTGTTAATTACAATAAAAAACATAGAATACTCGATTAAGTTGATAAAAGAGCCACAGGTTTCTTCTCCTGGCTGGCAGAGACAATGATATATAACTACACCGGTGGGTTGGTTCGTCAGCGATTGGGAGTTCCTGGGTATTGATCTTCAAATTGAAAAGGGGAAGACGAGGGTGTTTTGAATTTGAAGAGAAGAGAAAATGATAAATGAGAAAAAAATAAATGCAAAATTGAGTTTTATATATTTGTTTAAATAAAAAAAAAAATGAAACCACAGATGATATCTGGAAAGGAGAAGAATGTGGGTGCTTTTGGTTTAGACTTTAAAGAAAATTTGAAAGATAAATAAGGACTAAAACGTAAATGCATAGTTGAAACGATGATTAACACTCTTAGCGGTGGGGTATAATTTTTACCAACTGTTCCAATCAAAAGATGACACATATGGTTGGTACCAAACCCACAATTTATAAACGCGTATGGTAGAACTCATCTTAATTATTATATTAGTTCTCAATCTTATTTGATATTAGATATTTTAGTCTCTAATAAAATCAAATATTTTAGTCTTTTATTTATCTTCTCCGTCAATCATTAACAGGCCGATTCGACATAGCACGTAAAACTGTTCGATCCGATTCTTTAGCACAAATATGTATGACTAATCTGATAATTAATTTTTTTAAGAACTAAAATATTCACTTTAAAATTTCTTGAAGACTAATTTAATTATATATTCATTAAAATATTATACATCATTTTCTTTTGGTGTCTTTATTATATATAATTTTAGTTATTGAAACACTAATTCAATAATTAATTACAACATCTTTGCAAAATTATTATTTATATACAATATCCTAATCCTAATCCTAATTATTTAATAGTTACTAAGTTTTACTATCAATTCTTATTTAACATTACATTATCATGTCAAAATGACAAATGTGTTAAATAAAAATTTCTATAAAATTGATATGCATGGAACGCAGACAATAATGATATTAATACTTTCAAACTTCTATATTATCTATTACTTTAGTCGTTATTTTCACAACAATTAAATACAGTAATATTTAAAATATTTCAAAATTACCGACCAAAATATTTTCATTTCATAAATAATTTTTTTTTTGTATAGCTAGAAGTACATTGTTTTTTACACTAAATGGATACGATTTCTTTACGTGTACACACTTGATATTACACATTATTTTGACATTATTATTTTCTTAACAACAAAATATAGGTTCTTCTTATTTTATTAATCAAAAAGTAATTTAAATACTCAATTCATTAATAATAATATAATTTTATATAAATATTAAGAGTATTTGGTGTTACTATTAACAGTGTCTTTCTTTAAAAATTATCTAAAATGATAAATATTTGAGACCAAAGAGAGTATAAGGGTGTCAGGGTGTATCAACAAAAATGCGACTCTTCCTGTTAATTAATAACCAATGTATTAATAAGTATTAATGTGTTTATAATTTATTTTTGTAATGTAATTCATTTAAAATTAATAATAATAATAAGTTAATAACTATGAGATTAATCAAAACAGTAAATATTGTAAATTTTTAATAAATAGTGTTACATTTAAAATTTAAAGATATTATGCAACAAATTCTTTTCAAGTTTTTTTAAGACGTACGGTAAATGCAGGAAAATTAATTACTAAAATGTAAACTCAACTCACGAGAGATGTAATATTTTATTGTAAAAAATGTTTAGAAGATAACATAAAATCAGTACAAATATATAGTTTAAAGTATTATTTTACATTTTTTAATTATTACTTTAAAATTTGAGTTATATTAGATCCAATAATCTCAATCCCATTCAATAGAAATAATGTCCCTCTCTATACGACAAGTATCAACTTCTCAGAAAGCTAGCACAAATCATTCATTTTTCAATTAATTAACGCTTGTCATAATGTCATCGTCTCAGCACATTTCATGAATGCATCATTAAATAAAGAATCATATATATGTTACAATTCAGTATGGCGTCTAATTCGAAAAATCAATTAAAAAATAATTTATACAGTGTTCTTTCACCTTCTTTTCCTCCTACCCACACACAAAAATTCTAAATTTTAAATAATTAGATATATAAAAAAAATAAGATAATATTTTAGGATAAAAATAAAATTTATTAATTTCAAATTAAAATTTTCAACCATCATATTTTAAAAAAATATAAAAATTTAAAAAGAATTTACCATAAAAAACTTTTAAATTTCAAATATAAAATTTAAAATATTACGTTTACAAAATGAAAGATAAAAATTTAGGAGAGAATTTTATTATTAAAATTGAAAGGAAAATAAAAATTAGAAGAAAATTTTACTATTAATTAAAAAATTTTGAATTTTTATTAAACCAATAAGTACATGACTAAGTTTTTTTTATCAAAATATAAGTTAGTTAATTTTTTTTATTAAAAGTAGTTGTATTTCATTCCATTAGAATAATAAAATGAATACATGAGAGGATGGGTCCAACTTGGACAACTAAAAGGTAACAAAGAGAGTGAGAACTCCACATAATCAAAATATCATAATGCAAATTACTAAAAGAGAGAGAACATAAATAAAAAGCAAAATTAAAGAGGATGATCTTAGTGGTATTCTTGAATCAAATTCATAATCGATTGAAGAACCAGATCTGGGTACCGCCTTCAAAAATTCGAAGATTGTAATGGTTCCAAAACTTCCGGAGAATCGTAGCAACCAAATTAGCTCGTCTTCTGATCTCGGATGCATCCAAAACTACGAAAATTTCTTCCTCTCCCACATTAGGATTAGTATTCTTCACCGTTATAGCAGACAAATCGGCCATGATAGTTGAATTGTATTGTATGACACATGAAAAGGATAAGGAAATAAGGGTTCTTTCTCAAAACCCTATCAGAGCACATCAAAACTCAAAATGACACATTAAAATCTTAGCTGGACACATCAAAGCACTAGAAAAACCACGGTGAAGTGGGTATCGTTCCCACGAGGAATAAAGGACTAAACAATACTATCTATCAATTATTCTAATCAGATCCAAATAAAACTTTGAATGAATGATGGTGAAGAACACGAATTTAGAGAGTAAAAAGAGTGCAGAAAATTACTTGAGATTAAATCAATGGAATGAGATATTAAGAGTTTCGGAGATGTTTTTCCCTTGAGGGCCAATGCATACATTCGAATACCAATTCTTGGTTCTTAGTCATCAAGCACAACGAATCTAATGTAACTAAGCCCTAATCTCTTAATAACTTAGTTTCTATCTACCTAATCAAAAGCTAATCTCTTAGTCAATCAATCAAATAAATAGATAAAGATCTAAATCAGATTCTAGTCCTTATAAGTCTAAAAAATAATCCTAGATTAGATTAAATATCACTCTATCAAAACTAGTTCTAATCCAATTTTAACCCACATAATTATTATTTGCATAACAATTAACTTGACTATCTCTAGTTAAACTTAATTGATTATGTGATTCAATTTCCAGCTAGCATAAATCAATAGATCTCTCAATCTAATTAATCTAGCCCTAGACAAGTTAAGAACACCTCTTAGTGATTCTAAACTATTAGGATGAAGAACAGAAAATTAAATCATTCATAGAAGATAACTGAAAATACCTCAATAAATTAATAAACGAATGTACATAGTTAACTACCTCATGCTTGGATGAACAGAGCTTCTCACCCTTAACAATGGAGTAGTTTAGCCTTGCATAATGAAAACTAGATCTAAGAATAATGGAAAACGTCTATGCCGAGTGTGTTCTACCATAGTGGTAAATCACTCTTTATATATATCCTAATCTAAATTCAAATTAAAATCTAATCATATCTTAATCTAATTCTAATCTAAATTCAAATC
>JASCZI010060418.1:298818-313580 GCA_036250425.1 Stylosanthes scabra
TTTATCCTAATCTTATCTTCTATAGTTACAAAGCTTTATCTTCTTCTCTTGATCTTCAATCAATCTTATCTTCAATTTTCCAATTATGCCCTTGATTATTGGATGGAATTGAGGCTTAACAACATGGATTGGATTGGCCTTTAACAAAACTAGATGTTGCTGAATTTTGCCTCCCAATGCCCAAGGTCGCCATTTGCTTTTAATAGCTCACGTATAACGTGAGGATGCCCACGTACAACATGGGCTCTCTGTCAAGTTTGTGCTTTGGCTCTTAATTCCCACGTATAACGTGTGTGGCTCACGTATAACGTGTAGCCTCTGTCCAATTCTGCCAATTGAGAGATTAATTACCACGTATAACGTGGAGTAACCACGTATAACGTGGGGCTTGGAACTTAGAGTTTTTCTCTCATTCTTCTCTACTTTGTTCTTCCATCTTCAATCCTCTTTGTTTGATCTTTAATCACCTAAAATCCTTTGTGAAACACTCTAAACATAAACAAAGCTCAAAAGAACATCAAGTTTGTTTGATTGACAATTTGAGAGTATAAATCACAAGAATAATCATATAATTAAAGAGGAATTGAAGCTAAAAACAACACAAGATGCATACGCATCAGGGCACAATAGAAACCCTAATAGGGCACAAGAGGAAACCCTAGCAGAGCACTAGGGTACAAGAAAAAACTCTAGCAGAGCACTAGGGTACAAAAGAAAACCCTCATTAACATTTGTTTATAAGTTAGTTAATTGACAATTGTCTAATTTAGTGAGTTGATCCAAAGACATTATGATATAGTGATTGTAAAATGATTTAGTAACTTAAAAAAATTTATAAAAAAAAGGAATTATGTGTTTTTCAATTTAGGTTTTGTAAAAGGTAAATATATAAAAAAGTCATCATAATAATTCTATCATTGATCTTTAAATATTTTATTCCTTCATATAATTTCGTAAAATATTTTTAAGTAAATATGCTATCGATTTAACCCTTCACACAATGCCCGGAAATACTTTAATAAGCATATAATTATAGTCCTAAATACTAGATGAAAAATATAGATATTAAATTAAATTAGACGGTTTAATTTTAGATTAGTGTCTCTTTAATAGTACTGCTTTATTAATTTTAGATGATTATTGCTTCATTTATTTATTTTAAAAAATAAGATGTGCACGTAAAGAACAAGTCATAGTTAGGGTTGTCAAACAGGCGGGCGGGCCAAATCCGAGCCAGTCTGTCCTGAGCGACGAATCAAAATTTAAAAAATGAGTTGACCTGTATTTTAAACGAGCTAAGAAAGTATCAACTCGACTCGACTCATCCGAGTTAACAAGTTAAACGAGTCGACCGTCTAACTTGTTTTTATTTTATTTTTCTTAAAAGATAAGATTATTATGTAATTTTAGTCCTTTTTTTATTTTATATCCATAAAAATCCAAAATATATATCACATATTAATATATTTTTATATTAAATTATATAAAATTTAAAAAACTAATTTTAAAAAAAATTTATGTATTGAAATAAACTTTATATATTAAAAAAAGAAAAAAAGAAAAATGAGTTAGACGGGTCAACCCGTGGCCACTCGACCTAAACCCGTCTAACTCGCGAGTTATACGATCCGAGCCAAATTGACGTTTTTAAATTAACTGTGATTTTATTGGCTCGACTCGCCTACATTTATGAACGATCCGAGTCGACTCGCGAGTCGCGACTCATTTTGACGACCCTAGTCGGCTAGTCATATGTATATGTATGAATACATATATATATTCGTTAAATTATTTTCAATACATATTTTATATAAATAGTTTATTTAATAGCTAATTTGATTATTTTAATTTTTTATATTTATCAATTACTACTAAAATAAATATATAATATTTGATATTATAAATATTAAATTAAATAATGTAATTTTTTTATTATTACTACCTAATATTACTCAAAATGTAAAATATAATGATGATGGGAGAAAAAGAAAAATAAGTGGCTTTTTTATCTATATGAGCATCAAAAAACCTTTAATTCCCAAAATACGCATCGATTATTTTATTTATCAAAATACGCTTCTCCAACTCGCCAACTCACCCTTGCCAACGGTGACATGCCCAGCTACTGCGTCAGGCTCCAACTCGCCTGCGCCAGGGGAGAAATGCGTTCTGAAAAGCTGCTTCCATTTCGTCTGCGTCAGGGGGATGTCACGACCCAATCCGGCCATGACTGGCGCATAGGAAATTCATTCCAAGCAAGCCTCAAAAAAAATTTTCAAAAAAAGAAACAAACAATACTTTCTATAACTCTTTTCAAATATGCTAAGCTATCAAATTACACTCTGTTTCATCGTATTGAATTGTATATACACTAAACTAACTACCGTAATACACTATGGTCGAATCCCGCCAGTGAGGTATAGAACACTCTAAGATTTCAAAGACTTCTCAAAGAAGTTTCCCAGAACATCACCGACTCAAGTAAAATCAAAATAGACCGATAAAGCAGAGTTATGACAAAACAGAGTTATGATCAAAATTCATCTGAAAAAAAATGAAAGAACAACGAAGTGAGTTTTGCAACTCAGTGAGTAAACAGAGCATCCATAGCCCACAAGAGACAACTTGTTATTAGTGTTTATTATTAGTACATAACAGGCTATATACCATGCATATTTGGGGAGGTCTATAATTAATATTACATGTATCCAATGCAAACTTAGTAATTCGTACGTAAATATATCAAACTTAGGTTTGTTTTGCATATGCATAGACATATAATATTTCATAAAAAAAACTAAAAACTTAAATATTGCATGAACATATAATATATAATGTATTTATTGGTAGTTGGTTCATGTATAATATAAAAATAAAAATAGTAGTAGGTATAACAAAAAATATATAATTTCCATGCCATAGATTATCTTATATTTATTGGTTAGGCCAAAAAGTAATACAAGTTATTCTTTAAAAAAATAAATGAATAAATACACTATTAAATAAAATAAATAGAATTGAAAATTTATTACTATGCATGTTGATAAAAAAAAACAGCTTACAAGTGTTCTCTCATACTTGAAAATAATTTACTAATAATTATTTTTACTGTATAAAACTTGGCTCCTCCCTTAAAATGTGCATCAAATGACTAAATAATATATAGAGTTGGTCCCTTCTAAAATGAGCACCAAAAAAACTTTTTTACCAAATTTCAGATATTTCATTCATATTAAAATTTTACACTATTTTATCATCATTTTTATAAGTAAATAGCTTCTAACTAATGGCAAAAGCTTTCACCAACTCCTTCCTGGTGTGGGCGAAGTGGGAGAACTTTATCCATGTCCCCATGACACAGGCAAAATGAAAGCAGCTTTTCAGAACACATTTCTCTCCTGGCGCAGTAGTTGGGCATGTCACCGTTGGCAAGGGCGAGTTGGTGTGAAATTTCAATTCCCTGATGGTACCGACGAGTTAGAAAAGCGTATTTTGAAAAATAAAGTGATCGGTGCGTATTTTGGGAATTAAAGGTTTATTTATGCTCATATGGACAAAAATGCCGGAAATAAGTAGTCCATAGAATTTGACAATTTGTGTTATTGAGCATTAGTCAAGTTTGTTGTTTGAGCCCCCCACAAAAACAAAAGCACAATCCTTCCTTCCAATTCCATCCTCTTAAAAGAATGCTTTAATCTTTGTGAAACAAACCTCCTTAATCCCATTATTATTCAATTCCCTCTAAAAAGACACACACTAAAACCATGGACTTAACCCCAATTGATGCAACCACCACCCAAACCCAAACCTTACACACAAACTCACAAACCCCACCACCACCTCCCACAACAAACGGTTCCCTCAAACCCCACAACCCCCTCCCGCCCGCCGCTGTCGCCACCGCAGCACCACCACCACCACCACCACCTCTCTCCATGGTAATTTCCTACAAAGAGTGCCTCAAGAATCATGCAGCCACCATCGGAGGCCACGCCCTCGACGGCTGCGGCGAGTTCATGCCCTCCTCCTCCTCCAACCCCTCCGAGCCACGCTCCCTCACGTGCGCCGCATGTGGCTGCCACCGCAACTTCCACCGCCGCGACCAAGAATCCCTCCACCACCACCACAACCACCCAAATTTCCTCAGCTTCTACCCCCAGCGTGGACTCAGCCTTAGCACAAGCCCAAGCACCACAAGCCCAAGCCCATCAGCAAGCCCAATTTCAAGCCCGTCATCACCACCGCCGCCCGCACCCGCCCCTCTCTCTCACCACTTCCCCCCTCCTCCTCCTTACTCCTCCTTCCACCACCACAACATGAATTCTCCGGCCACCGTTGCTCCGACGAGCATGCTCGTATCCCTTGGAAATGCGGCGTGTTCTTCCGGTGGTGGTGGATTCAATAACCATCAGCATAATCAAGACTTGAACAGCTCGAAGAAGAGGCATAGGACGAAGTTCAGCAAGGAGCAGAAGGAGAAGATGCTGAGATTCTCAGAGAAGATTGGTTGGAGAATGCAGAGAGATGAAGATGCTTTGATTCAAGATTTTTGCAACCAAATTGGGGTTTCTAGAGGTGTCTTCAAGGTTTGGATGCACAACAACAAGAACACCTTCTTCATCAGAAATAGGAACAACAACGATGCTTCTAATTCTGCTCCTCCTCAAAAGAATGGTAATCTTAATGCTCTTGATAATCATAATGATGATGATCATCATGATCATAATAATAGTGGAAATGGTAATGGTAATCAACACAGCAACAACACTAGTAGCAGCAACGATGACATTCACAGAGATTAATTAATTAATTATCTGTTCATTTAATTTTCTGTCTCAAATTAAAGTTAACTACCATTTATGTCTTTGTTTAATCTTTGCTAATAAGGATATAATAGAAATGGAGTAGGGATTAATTAGGAAACAATTTTATTTATTTACCCAGCCATTATATATTATCAGTGATAACTCCTCTTTTTATTTTTTATTTTATCTGTACAAAGGTCTGGTTTCTTTTCTTTTTTGGCTAATTTTGTTCATAGTCTAGAATTGAAGGAAATGGTTTTTTGAACGCCAAATTAAATTATTACACTACGTATTACGTAATAGTATCTACTTTATCATTACCGAATTTGAATGTAATCTCTATTATAAGTTTATACTAACACTCAAATAGTTAATTTTTGACCACTAGAATAAATTCAGTGTTCATAGACATCATGAAATATCATAACTCCGGAATTAATGCGGTTCCACTAATGTTTCACCCTCTTCTGGTGGTAGCTCTTAATTAATTGCTGTCACGTGTTCCTCTTGATAGGATCATCAGCTGTGTTCTTTCAAATAATTTGGCTTTTTTTCATTTTGAATTTAATTTTCAAAATTTTGATGCATTTCAAGATAAATATATTTCCACGCCTATTTAATTACGTAGCGTCACGTGAGTAAAAATAATTTCACTTTTAATTCTGTGTTTGGTCTTTTAAAAGTACGGTTATAATTATATGACTGTTTAAAATATTTCACATTATTGTCAATGCATTAAAATTAAATTTTTTTAGTTTATTTTATTTTTTTTAATTCTTTTTGGCTTTTGATAATAAGCCTGGTATTAATAAGACTCGTGGAAATTTGCTGTTGCAAAAATTGAAAAAATTAAGTGTTTAATAAGACAAAGTATTAATATTGAAGAATGTCTATATATACCCACCCTTTTTTTTTCTGTCCAAATTTGTTTATTTAATTATATATTATATTATTGCCCTTGAAGTGTGTAACCTCCAAAAATGCCCATACTTGTTTGTCCCAAGAAAGAAATGCTTTTATCAATGTTGAAGCTGCAATCTGAATTCTGATATGTGCCTTATGCAATCTTTTGTCCATATTCATTTATGAATTACTTCTAATACTGTTCCAGATTTATTAAGTTGGAGAAAATGCTATTGATGGGGTTGGGGTTGTTGAGCATTGCATGAGACTATGAGACCAACCTTAATAGTTACTGTACTATAAATTGATCTACAATCAATGGAGCATGATTTAGTGTTAAATCTCGGTTTTTAAGTATGAGTGAAAAGTGAACCTTTATTTGTTAGACTAATTGAATGTTCGATATTGAGGTAGAGTTTGATAAAGGTTTTTAACAGAGTGTTTGAGTTCTCAAAATGTAGAAATTAGTGAGAGTAAATTTTTAGGGTTGGTTTTGGTTACTTTTAAATTTTAATAAAGAACAAATTTTATTTTCAACTAATTAAATTTAATTTCACATGAGGTTTTCTCTTTTCTTTTTTCTATTTTTTAGTATTACCGCTTAATTTTTTTCCTTTCCTTTTTCAACACTTTACCTCTTTGTTTTTTTTTTTTTCTCTGAACATGTACATTTTACCTCTTTGTTATCCGCATCTTCAACATTTTCCCACTCTACGGTCTTCTTGGTATATCTTGCATTTTAGTTATTGAAAAAATTGAAATCATCAGGGATAAGAAAAATAAAAACATGAATATTGCATTAGATTTTTCCAATACAAATACCAAACAGTTATACTATGGGTATTTGAAAGAGTTTTTTAAGAGTCCTTTTAGAACTATGACATTATTGAAGTGATTTTAGAAAAATAAAAATATAAAAATATTTTATTTAATTTAATCTCTGTGTGATATTTATAGTTACTCGCTAATTATATTTAATATTGTCCAATTAATACAATTATAATAAAAAAAAGTACAAAATAGGAAAAAAACTGTTGGCTACTTTTGACATAGTTTTTATTAACGCCAAAATATTTTATATTCAAATTATAAATCAAACCAGTATGTACCAAGCATTTTTTCTTCTCTCATTAGCTTCTTTCATAAATTATTGTATGTGGTTGAGATTTTATAAAGTGGTCCTAAGAGTTTGAGTGAAAAAAAAAATATACATAGCGTGTACGAGTTTTACATGATTAATTAGATTAGGTTTCTTATTAATACAATCACTACTATTTAATGGTTTAGCAAATAATATATTAAAGGAAAAAAATACAAAACTATCTTAAAAAAATTTGGATATTGACAAAATTACTTTAAAAAAAACGAATTTTCTTTTTATAAAAGATGAGTTTTGTTTGATAAAATTATTAAAATTGTTATTAACGAGTCATTGACGTTTAGATTTTTTTTTTCGTTATGGGTAGTTTTATCAAATTAAGTTTGGCTTAATTTTTTTTTTGTGCGTTTTGGATAGTTTTATCAAATTAAGTCCATCTTTTGTGATAGGAAACTCGTTTTCTTTTATGGGTGGTTTTGTGAGCATTTGAATATTTTGTGAATAGGTATGATAGTTTTTTTTTATTAAAAGTATAAAATATTTTTTATAAAAAAATATGTGAAGTATAAAATTTGAATGGATTTATTATATATTTTAGAATTAAAAAGAATTAAAAACTTTTACTAAATAGTAGTAATACAATTGTATGTTATATACTCACCCAAAAAAAAAATTGTATGGTATATATCCTTTGGTGTTAGGTCCTTTAATCCTTGTATTCCAGCTATTTGAGGGCTAAACGAGCTTCCAAATGTCAAAGTCACGTGCTTCATTAAGTATCACGTGCAGGTCTGAGCAATATACACTATTTACCTACGCTTTGCTCACGTTGAGCTTCTTGGCTTTTCTTCTCTCCGTTTTGGTTTCTGAGTTCTGAATTCTGACCAGTGACCCCTTTTGTGATTAATGCGTCTTTACCCTTATGCCTAACACGCAACATACTATTCAATGAACCAAATTACCAGCATCGGTTTGAAATAAACATTAATCCAAATTTTAATTTAAGGCA
Organism: Stylosanthes scabra; assembly: GCA_036250425.1. Taxonomy (NCBI): domain Eukaryota; kingdom Viridiplantae; phylum Streptophyta; class Magnoliopsida; order Fabales; family Fabaceae; genus Stylosanthes; species Stylosanthes scabra. The sequence goes on from JASCZI010060418.1 coordinate 306,635, forward strand.
AACTGCAAAACAATTATGTGATGGGAAGCGTTTTAAGTATACCCGAAACATCGGTGTTTCTATATTTTTAGTCATCGATTTTAATTATAAAATATATATACAATGAAGATCAACGGCTAAAAATATAGGAACACCGATATTCCAGGTATACTTGAAATATTTTCTATATGATTATTCGCTCAACCATGTTAATACAATTTACGTTGTGTTTGGGTTATAACTTACAGAGTGTATTCTATCATGATTTTGCTTTGAGTTGAATGTGGGTTTGGGAATAAAAATTCATTCACCTTCCCTACTTACTAAATAAAACATAAAACTTAATCAATGTTCAAAGCGTTCAATTTAGGACCAATATGGTAATGTTGTGGCTCTCAAAAAGCTGTTCCGCTATTTAGTTTTAAAAAAGTAGTTCCTGAAAAATCATCGTATAGTCGTTTAATAAAAACCATTTTAAAATTGGCTCTCAATAACTAAGAGTCACACGTATAGCATTTGATAAAAATTATTTTTTATTAAAATTTAAGGTTAATTTATTATTTTGTTTTTCGAAAACTCTTGAAAATCTACTCAATAAGGGCTCATAAAAGCTTGGAGCAAAAGCTTTTTAGTTTTTTGAATAACCAAACGTAAAAATGTGACTCCTACCTTTTTAGAGCAAAAGCACTTAGTCAAAAAGCTTTACTTTCTCACCTTTAAACTTGGTTGATAAAGCTTTTGGTAAACTAAAAAGACAATGTATTTATACTTGCAGTTTTTAAAAGATAGGATGTTTTTTAAAGCACCTAAGAAAAAACTTTTCAAAGATGACCTATGCTTATTAAAATTAAAAAATCTAATATAATCTCATTTATTAATAAATATCCATATTTATTATTACATTTATATCTATTATGATCTTTTTAAATTTTAAAAGTCACTTTATCAAATACAATTATTGTTGCTTATATTAGGGAAGACAATTTTACTTGCCTCTGCGGGGATCCGCCAAAAAAATGCGACATGGAAGTTATTGGAGACCCGCTAAATTATCGCGAGGACGAGACCCACTAAATCCCCATTAGAATAAAAATCATAAAAAATTCCTATATATATATATATATATATGTATATATGTAGAATTTATGATGAGTTATGTTATATTTATATTAAATTTAGTAATTATTGTGAAAAATTATGTTAAATTTATGTTGTTTTTATATGTTTTAATAATTAATATATTAAATTTGATTCAATTGAATAGTTTGTATTCGATTATGTTGAATTGCCATAATTAATTGTGTTATATTTATAAAATAATTTGTTAAACTTTGATATTCATGGATATTCGCGGATATCCGCCTTTCTCATGGGGATACTTAAACGAGGACCCGTGACGGTGATAGCGCGGAGATGGAGGAAAAAATATAAACAGGGACGGGGGGATTGAGGTACCTGCCCCATGGATCCTATTGCCATCCTTAACTTAAATTATACTTATTAAAAGACATTTTTATTTGATTTTGCTAAACACATATGTTATAACTTTTAAAAAATTATCTTTTAAAAAATAATTTTTATAAGTTACTTTCGAAAAATAAAAATCTTACCAAACGAAGCCTACCCTTATTATTTTTCTACAGCAATTAGTTATCAATTTTTAAAAGTATTAAGAAAAATATAGTATTGAATATGAATAAATTAAATGCATTGCACTGCTAATTAAGAGCACTTAACTACTTATTGTCAATATAAATGAAAGTTATTGGTGCTTTAACTTTTCCGATATCCAATAATATATACTCAACATTCAAGATAAAAAAAATATATAATCAATTTTTAACTTTTCAAAAACTAATTTGGTAGATAAATTAAAATTTTTTAAGAACGAATTTGACGAGTACTGCTAACCCATAAAATTAAGTTCATCTGCGATACCTCTTATTGGACTTCATTCTAGAAATTCTAGGGAACATTTTTGGTGCAGAGAAAAGGAACAAGGAATATCTATTTTGGGAATAGAGGTTAGAGGATGATGTTTGATAATGACAGTAATCTATTTTCGTGTTTATCCTCGATCATGAGACATTATTTAATAATTATATATCGTAATCTTTTAATTTGTGTGTCTGTGCTTAGAAGGCAAGCAGCATGCTTTGTTTGATTATTTAAATAGCATAAGCTTTTGTGTTTGTGTGTACTTAGTGGAGGGCAGTGCCTTGAACTTTATCTTTTGCCTTTTATTTCCATATTGGGTTTGGTTCAATGAAACGGCAAGTTTTGTTGTTTTTCCTTTTTAATATAGGATACTTCTTATATGCACTTAATGATAACCCTGCCTGTTGATAAAGAATATTAAAGCCATGCAACATGCAAGTGAAGTTATTAATTAATTATAAACTTAATTAGCTTCCAACGTCATAAATAGAGTAATGAGTTTCCTTAAAGAGTGATATTTGTTAGAAATTATGTATGAAAAATACAAGAATAATTAGTATATACATATACGGCTGAAAAATTATTATATGGCTTTAGTGTGTGTTTATTAGGTATAGGGGTTTCTAGTGTGTTTTATTTTAGTATGAGAATTTATTTTTCTAGGATGCAAGAAAATAAAGCAATCTCTAAAAATTATTTTCGCATGGTGCGAAAAGAAAAGAAACTCGCTTTTATAATTTTTGCAGGGTGCGAAAATCTAAAATTTTTTTAACCATGCGAAAATTTCTCATTGATGGAGAGTTTTTCACATGGTTCGAAAATTAATTAAAAAATATTTTTTTAAGTATAAATAAGGTAATCAATTTTGTGTGGATTCAAATGAACTGTTTCATATGAGATATAAGGTGAAATATGGAGAGTGGTATACTTCTTCGAGTATATTACAATGGTGAAATCATTCTCGATACAGAAGGTGTTTCTTATGTATCGGAAAGTTCATCATCATATGTCATACCATGTTTCACAAGTTTCTCTGAGTTACGAAGTAGTATTTGCCAGAATATAGACGGTCATATATTGAAGGTGATAAGCAGCATATTATACAAGAGTCCTGTTGTGTTGTTTAGCGGGCTGATACAGTTCCAACAAATGCCCATTATAAATGATGCAAGCATGTGACAAATGTTTCAGATCCATTGGAATACGCGAGCTCACATACCGTTGAAAGAGGTGTACGTTGATTTTGAAGAAGCAGCCGCCTATGTCGGTGGATATGACTCAGATGCGGGTGGACATAGGGAAATAACATGGTACGAAGATAACAGTGACAATGAAGATGATTTCGAGGCCAGCTGCGAAATCAATGACGAAAACGAAAATGTTAGGGGAGAGGTAGGTGGAAGCAAACACAGTTGGACGGGTTGCAATAAATGCGATTGCATGGCAACTACATAGTACTAGCGGGGAAGGGAGCTCAAACGTAGTCGGACAGAGTGCAAGAGACGTGGCCATGGGGCAAGATCCGTTCGGGGCACCATCCTTCATGCACGTGGTAGGTCTTGAGGCCATGAATGGACCAGAATTCTGAGAACATGTGAACAACGATATGTGGCCTTGTAAAATTTTGTTGACATGATTATCGTGTACTATGATTGAGTTTGGCTGTTTTTGGGCAGGGGTTGCTGCAGAAGATGGTGAATTTTACATAGGAATGAAATTCGGATCTAGAAAGTTAGTAATCGCCGCAATTAGGAGCTACACCATATCAAAAGGGGTCAATTACATGGTCTTCGAATCTGAGCCTATAACATTCTATGCTAAGTGCAAGAACTTTGGCAATGGATGTAACTGGCTTATCTGAGCTAGTCTGATTCGAAAGAGAGCATGTTGGGTTATAAGGAAGTACAACGGCAAGCATACCTGTTCCATGGATGGGATTTCACAAGATCATTTAAAGCTGAATTCAGACACAATTGCAGAAGCTATTAAGCCACTCGTCCAGGCCAACCCAACCCTGAAGGTACGAACAATAATTGCGGATGTCCAGGCCTGGTTCAACTACACCATTACTTATCGCAAGGCGTGGCTAGCAAATCAAAAGTCCATTGCAAAGGTATATGGTGGTTGGGAAGCTTCTTATGGAACATTGCCAGTATGGTGCAAGGCGATGTGCGATGCGATGAAAGGTGTCGTTGATGACGTAGAAACTTTGTCGTGCTACGAAGGAGGGACTGAGTTGGAGGATGTGAAGATTCTGCATCGTATATTTTGGAGTTTCTATCCATGCATCAGAGCATTCAGACAATGTAAGCCAATGGTACAAGTCGATGTAACACACCTCTATGGAAAATGCAAGGGCATTCTGTTGTTAGCTGTTGCACAGGACGAAAACCAAAATATCGTTCATGTTGCATTTGCCCTCGTTGAAGGAGAGACCCCAGGTGTATGGGATTTTTTCCTGACAAATTTGCGAAGGTATGTAGTAACTGGAGATGTGGTTGGTATTATTTCAGACAGACATGAGTCTATTTAGGCCGCATTACGTCGTAACAATGGTGTGTGGGATCCGTTGAGAGCTTATCACATGTTTTGCATCAGGCACATTGCTTCTAACTTTCTGAGGCGGTTCAAGGCCCCTCATTTGCACCACCTAGTTGTTAGCATGGGTACGTGACCATAAAGTAATCTGTAATACTATAAAGTTGAATACTGGTATTAAAACATGTTTTTTACAAAATTGGCAAGTTATTCTAGGACTGAAGATGAGTACAACATGAACCGCCAGAAGCTAAGGGATCAAGGTGAAACATACACTCAGTGGACCGACCACATTTGGCGTAGTCAGTGGGTTTTGGCGTTTGATACCTGACACCGATTGGGTCACATGACGACGAATCTAGTGGAATGCATAAATTTGGTTTTGAAGGATGCGCGAAACCTTCCGGTGACATCTCTTGTGAGTGCTATGTATTATCGGTTGAACGAGTTGTTTATCCGAAAGTCCCATGACGCACAAGAGAGAAGACGCGTAGGACTTATGTACTCAGATTTTGCCACAAAGCGGCTAGAAGCGAGATCCCAACGTGTGGGTACCATGGTAGTCACTAGGTTTGACCGAAGAAGTGAGGTAATTGAGGTACGTGATACCACAAATGAAAAGTTATTTGTAGTCAATGTTGCCGATCGGACTTGTTCTTGCGATATATTTCAAGTTGAGAAGTTACCATGTCACCATGTTCTAACGTGTTGTGCTAACCAACGTTTGGATTGGCAAGTGTATGTCCTTGATGTATATAAGATGACGGAGATTCGAAAGGTATATAGGTACGAATTTGTTCATTTGGGGCAGTTGGATTCATGGTCTGCTTACGATGAACCGAGAATGATACCTAATCCAACACTAAGACGAGTGGCAAAAGGGAGGCCAAAATCCACCCGGTACCTGAATGAGATGGATTCGAGGGACATGCGTGGTCCAAGGATATGTCGTCTTTGTGGGTGACAGGGCCATGATCGATCTCGATGCTCGCAGCGTGGTCAGAGCTCATCTGACGTTGTTGGACCCTCCTAAGTATGTTGTGTATGTTTTAATGCGGTGGTGTAGTAATGTAGCAAGTAATGTTGTACCAAGTAATCTACAAACGCAGTATTGTACCAAGTAATGTTGTAATGTAGTGCCATAGTATTGTATTAACATCGTATGATTTCCATTTTCGTAATGTACATTAATTTAAATTTAATTTTAAATTAAGATCAGAACCCAGTTATAATAAAGATGATGGACTTATATAAAATACGATTACAATAAAGTGCTCTAAAATAAACTCGTAATAAAATATACTAAATTAAAAACACACTAAGAAATTACACTAAATAAAAAAGACACTAAGAAAGTACACTAAAATAAAAACACAATAAAGTGCTCTAAAATAAAATTACAAGAAAACACACTAAATTAAAAATAAACTACAACACAAAATAAACTACTTTTTCTTCCCGAACCTAGTGACACCTTTTAAGATCCCTTTCCATCTTTGTAGAGCTTATTTCCCCCTCTAGCCGTCCTTTGAAAGGGGGACGGGCTAAACTTATCGGGCAGTCCAACATTATCTTGAAGATTGTAAGGAGCACCACCCTCCGACCCGGAGGCACCCATGTCTGCGTCCACTATCACCGAATCGTCGTCAACATCATTCGATTCCTCCCCTCCTCTTTTTCCGCAGACGGTGCACTCTCGTTAAGATCAAACGTCATCCTCTGGATGCCAGCAACATGAGGAATGGTGTCCCGTCAAGTTCGAATATTAAAGACAGACCCCTCTGGTTCACATCCACTGCACATAGATGAAATTGAGTGACGACCACCCGTTTGATGAGGTGTGGTGCGATGAGGCTGGGGGCTACAATCAACAGACCTCCTACCTAATGACACTGGTGTATGCTGCACTGGTGTAGGTTGTACCGGTTCTACATGCTCAACTGCGGGTTGGCTTTCGTTCCAGTAATCCGACCAGTCAAGATGGCAAGTAAGCGCTGGATCGCCGAGTCATCATGTGTCAAATGTGTCCCATGTTGTGCTTGGTACGAGGGTCCAGCATCCTGTGGTTGGTATGATGGTCTGGCATCCTATGGGTGGTATGACGGTCCAGCATCCTGTGCCCACTATGGCCAAGATTGAGAATACTGGCCAAATTCAGTGGCTTTCTATTGTGGCAGAGGAGCACTATCGAAAAATACATACCCTGGTTGCTGCATCGACGGATATGCATACTGCTCATGTGGAAAGCCATGTGGAGGCATCATTGGCTGCTGTTCGGGTGGTTGGAAGGGAGGTTTTTGTGGTGGCCCTCCTCGTTTTGCCATGCTCTGTCAGCCAACCTTAGATGTAGACCATATTCCGTTACGTACCAATTGTAATAATGCTCAATGCGTTCGGCATTAGGACTCGAACTGGTCTGAATTCTTTCGTGCTGCTCGTCGATCCACATATTCACCCACTCTTCGTGTTTTGGGGGGGGGGGGGGGGGGGG
>JASCZI010060418.1:313685-331004 GCA_036250425.1 Stylosanthes scabra
CATATCCAAACTGGCGTCTAACTCGATCGGCGAAATGCCACTCAACGTACTCGAAGCACATAAGTGGACCCACGGGGCTACATAGCGATTATTGTTCTTGCAAATCAATGGGAAGATGAATGTATCCGTATGGTTACCATATGAACTGCAACCAACAAGATAATGTTAATCATGTATGACAACTTTGAAGGTCACTCACTTGGCAATTATCAAATAAATTCGTAAATAATTATTCCTATCTAAAAACCTCTCTATTTGGGTTTTCTCTGAATGGCCACTGCCAATTAAGAGTCTTCTCCACAGAGTAGTGCTTTTCCTGTGTTTTGCTCTTGCAAAATCATCGCATTCCCTTCGCCTTGTTTCTGTACTTAACGCTAACGTGCTAGATTACATCGGCTTGTCTGGAAATCTGAAATGGAAGCAACAACATCACAACCAAGTAATCAACCTATAAACCAGCAAAGTATATCAGATGAAGAAGATGAAAATCTATTCGTATATGAAGAAGTCGAGATACAAGAAGGGGTGCAGAAATGTGTTCATAGTTTAATTGGAAATCTAGTAACAGACAAATTCATCAATACTAATTGGGTGAATAGTGCTATGTCCAACATGTGCAATCAACCCAAAGGTTTTCAGATAAAAGAGCTGCAACTAAAACTATATCAATTCTTTTTCAGTAGGGAGCAAGATATGCAACGGATACTAAATTGAAGTCCTTGGATTTTCCGCAATTCTTGGCTCATCCTTAAGTGATGGGAGCGGCATATTTCTCCGCTACAAGTGAATTTTTCAGAAGCAGAAACTAAGGTACAAATATGAAATCTACCAGAACATTGCAAAACAATTACACTAGGACATAAATTGGCATATCTCATAGGAACTGTTAAGGAGTGCGATCTCTTCGATGGTGGTCAAGGGTGCGGAACTTTCTTAAAGGCTACAGTTATGATGCAGCTTGATCAACCGATTAAGAAAGGAGTAAATATTGGTAGCACAACTAATGGTATCAATTGGGTGGATTTCAAATCTGAGCGGCTGCCTACTTTTCGCTACTTTTGTGGGATTATTGGTCACTCGAAAAATTCTTGTGGAAAACTAACGCTGCAAACAATGGACCACAACAAAATTCGAAGGAGTTAGGATCTTATGAAATAAAATTTTATTATTTTCATTTTTTTTTATCTTAATTCTAAAAATAAATAAATTGTGACAATTGAAAATAACAAATATACTATCAAAATGTAAAACAAAGATGATCTTTTTTTTCCGTGAATACTCAATACTTTATTTCTTTTTTCTTATTTTTTTGTGGGATTTCCTTTTTTTTTGGACATATGGTAACTATAGTTACCCTCTTTACTTACACACACACCCACATAATTTTCATCATTTCAACACATGGGGGTTTTCGAACCCCTCTCCTTTTGCAAATGCAGCTACTAGTGGGAGCCTCCTCACCATTTGGGCTATGCCCTTGGCTACTGGGATTTCCCTTTTATTTTTTAATTTTATTTTATTGACAGAGGATTTCCCTCTTTTTTTTTTTTGGTATTGGATTTCCCTTTATTTTAGTTCTACTAATTACTAAACTACTTCAATACCAAAATTTTTTTTTACTAAACTACTTTCCTTTTTTGTTTTTGGGAATTTAAACTAATAAAAGTTAGTTTTAGAAATCCTGTTTTTGGGCATGGGTAATCCCTTATACACTTACCGAGCTGCCTAGAAATGAAAATGAAAACCCTTCAGCCCAAAATCTATTAATAAGCTAGAGTACCTTTGGGCCATCTGTGTCTTTCATTGATAAAGACTGAAAACAAAAAAAAGACTCTCATTCTTTTTGTGGTATAACAAATTAACAATACTGACCCAAAACAAAAAACACAATTACGATTGTGGTTTTTTTCAATTAAGATTGTTAATACTTACCGGCTACAATACCCAAAAAATGAAAGAAATAAATGGTTAGTAGAGATACCTTACTTGACCTATCTCATCTCATCCTAATTGAGATGAGTTCTTCAACTGTTGATGGATTTTGAAATGGGTACAAATAACATCTTATTATAATTGTGTGGGTATGACCGGATGAGACTGGTATAGATGATAGTTGTTTCGTCTCATACACGCTCAGAACATATACAAATAACTACTTGAAATAGGATATTAGATCTGATAAATTTAAATTTATTCAAGATTGTTAAGAATTTTTAATGTGACGAGTTTAATTATATTTTTGGAAACTTACATTATTTTTTAATTTTTAGTAGTTTAATTTGTATTTTATTTTTATAGGCAATAGATTATATTCCAAAGAGGATTTCATTGTTTTTTTTTAAGCAAGAAAAAGGATTTCATTGTTTAAATGGTAGAAAAATTGTATAAAACTTTTGCTTATGCTTCCGGAGTATTTAGATCAACTGCATATCATTATTTATTAAATTAATATATGTGTGTCATTATACATATTTGTACACAACATTTAGCAACACAGAAAAATATAAACATTAGCACACAAAAATTTCTATTTCTGTGCTAATATTATATTTTTCCGTGTTGTTAAATAGTGTACAATGGTGCGTATAAGTGTGTACAATGGTGTATCTAGTATTACCGATATTTATTATTAAAAAAATGTTCAAACTTTTATTTAAACGGTCACTTTCTTAATGGAAGAATGAGAGTTTTATCTTATTAACGACTTTATGAACTGAATTTGAACTGTAGTGAGGGTGCATGTTTTACATGTAAACCGTTCCTCAGAGTTTGATAAAATCTTTTCCATCTAATCTAAAGATGTATGTAGAAGACATGTGAAAAGCAAAAGAAGAAAAAAAGGGTCATGTAGTTGCAACTTAGGTTGCTTTTTTGTGCTTTTTTCAAAGTGTTATTCAGCCAAACCTTGTCGTTGTAAGGCAATGAAACCGCATCTGAAGTGCTTTCGTAGACTTCATGTCTCATGACTCATGAGAGTCAGCCAGATTCCCCTAAAAATCGTTGGGGTCTCAACTAATCACGCCACTTCACTAGTGAAGTCGGCAACATTATGCCCCTACTTTTTCTTGGAGAACTTTTTAGGTTTTTGCCCGTCTTGACGGGTATTTCCCTCCAAATCCGAATCGATTAAAATTCAGATAAAATGGGATAAATTTCACTAACTCATAAAAAAATAGTAGGTTACACGAGTTAGTTTATAGATTAAATGGGCTAGACCGTATATTTATTTTTTCAAATTTTTTTAAAAAAATCAACACATTTTTTCTATATCTTCTTTGATTTGTCTCGATTCCATTTACTCACTAAAAATATATTTTTTTAATGTTTTTACTAAAATATGATATTTTTGTACAAATTTTTTTTGTTAATTTTTTAAAAATAAATAAATAATTAACTAAGCGGATCATTCTGTTTAACCTTTTTGGCCATCATAAATAAATCGGATTAGAAAAATATGGACGAAATAGACCAAGCCCATCAATTAAACGCCCTCGGTAGAACTGCTCACAAGATGTATGTATTGATAAAAGTAATAAGTGTTCTTGTCTCTCGTCTAGAAAGTAATGCAAGATTACATGTTATACATACAAAGACTTTGATGATCTTTATCAAAAAAAAAAAAAAAGAAGACTTCGATGTTCAAGTCGACTTAGAGATCTAAGAGGTACTAGCATTATGATTAGAATGCGTTACTTGGGAAATTTAATTTTACTCTTGTATTTATAGGCATTTGATGGCTGAGATTTGAATAAAATTTTTCATGATCTTTCACCTAGTTCTAGTTGGTCTCTTCGGATAATATCTTTTTTTTATTTAGGTCATCGTGACTTAGGTGATGCAGTTTTAGATGTTGGACTATAATACTATATAATCATTTTTATCCTTTCTCGAACAAGTTAAGTATTAATTTTAAATTATTAATAAAAAGTTAAGAATTAATTTGTGGAGAATCAGAATTCAATTTAAGAATTTATTATAGTAAATAAATTATTATGTAATCAAAGAAAAATTTAAACTACCTCACAAAAGAGTAAGGTGATCCATCAATAACTTAAGTTTATTACTTTTTTCTTTGGGAGCTAATAGAAAACGCCAAAATATACTTGGATGTTGGATTAATTTTTTATTGTTATTTTAATTGGTCTCAAAAAGTCAAAAAACTCGGTAGTATTTTTGGTGACATAGACTCGATAGTATAAATTCAAATAATTGTTTTTCCTCCTCTATTATTCAGGTTTGAACAGGGTTTGGGCATGATTTATATTGCATGTACTATATCTTGACTTATCAAGTACGGACACTTAGTTGAATTGACCTGTTCACATATTGGATATTTTTTAGACACGATATTCATTAATATTTGTTTGATACGCATGTCTTCTATATCCATTGTGTCTTTGTAAAAACAAAAACAAAAAAAAAACAATTAATTTTGGTGTACACCTCTTTTTGGTGTACACCTTCATCCAAGTCCAAAAGAACAGGTTTTTACTACTAGAACGAATAGGTTTTTAAAAGCAAACGAACATATTTTTAACATGTTCGTGTCAACTATAAAACATGTTCGTTGTATATATAGATTTTTGTTCGTGCACGAACAGGTTTTTAAAACCAAACGAACACGTTTTAAAATCTGTTCGTGTCAACTATAAAAATATGTTCGTTGTATATATAAAAACCTATTCGTTTGGGACTTGGATGGAGATGTACACCAAAAAGAGGTGTACATGTAACATTGTTGAAAAAAAATACTTTTTCAGACACAATTGACATTCCAAAATATCATCACTATCCGTGTGTCCAACTTTATTTGTAACTTATATCATTAAAATCAATTTAAAAAATTATATTATTATTTCTTAAAACTAAAAGCTATTTTAAATACTTTATATAACTAAAAAATGCATTAAAAATATTTTAAAATATTAATTTAAATTTTAATATAAATAAAAAATCAAGATATTATTATAATTTAATAAAAAAATATATTATACTTTATATATATGTCGTGTCCCCGCATTACATAAAAAACTGAAATTGTTGTATCGACGTGTCTCATGTCGTGTCCCATGTCCATGTCAGTGTTCATGTATCATAGGTGTTGACCAGGCAAAGTTTTTCGTGAAATGTGTTTGAATTTTTGAAATCAAAAGTATTTTATTTTATGTCTGGTAACGGAAAAGATTATTCGCTTGTAACTTATAGTTTTTAAAAGATGAGATGCTTTTAAAATGGTTATGGATGGTAACGGATTAGATCTGAACTGATACTCATATCCATTCTAAATACTTATGCTTTGCCATGTTATTCATGGATATCTCTAGATTATTTTATCCTAATATCCAAACACACGAGTATCTACTTCCTCGTATCAAAATTCATGGGTATCTATAATATAAGCAAATTAAATTAATAAATTATTCAATAAAATTCATTGCATAATAAAGTACTTCAGAAACATAATTAAATAGAAATAATAAATAATTATTCATAACATGACATCAACAAAATTGTCTTAAGCCAAAAGAAAATTAAATTTAGAGTTTTTTAAAATTAAAATTACAAAAATAACCATCTAAATACTACTAAATATCTAAAAAAAATAAACTAAATCATATATACATGTATATGAGGAAGGACGACCATTACCCATACATGTCCCATATCCAAATAGAACTTTAATATATATACCAAAGTGCGTCCTATTCAGGGCGAGTTAGGTCAAGTAAGGGCGGGTCAGGTCAAATTGCAAATTGTTATCCTTACTAAGGGTGAAATTTTCAAAAATGATTTGTCCTTATCAAAATTTAAAAGTTTAATATAACCTTACTTATTAATGAATACCTCCATTTATCATTATATTTAAATTTGTTACAGTTTTTTAAATTTTAAAAGATATTTTATCAAACACAATTATTATTATTTATACTTATTAAAAGATAACTTTTTATTTAATTTTACCGAATACGTTTACTACGACTCTTTAAAAATTATCTTTTAAAACACAATGTTTATGAACTACTTTTAAAACATAAAAATTTTAGCGAATCAAGTCTATCAGACATTGAGACTAATCATTTCTTAGAGTGAGAGTATATAAAAAAAATACTATAAAAGAAACAAAAAATAAAAATGCACATTATTAGTGAAAAAGAAGGGTTTGGATAATATGATATAAAGATAAGAATATTCAAAGTTCAACATAATCCACTCAACCTCAGCAAACAACTGTGTTCAGCACCACAAAATATCACAAGATAGCGGCGGTTGTTTCGCGACGGTTTGAGACGGTTTCATCAAACCGTCACGAAATTCCAATCCGTGGCGTTTAAGTGGCAGTTGGGAAACGGATGTCAAAGTTGCGTTGTTTAGCAGCGGTTTGCGAGAGAACCGTCGCAATATGTAACAATATGGTGGCAGTTAACCACCAACCGCCGCAAATAAAAATACGCCTCACTGATTAGCGACGGTTTTCCTTTAAACTGTCGCCAAATACATTTTTTTGTAAAACACAGTATCATACCTTTGTTTAGATGTGTTTTTTAACATTATAAACAAATATAGACACTAATAACAAGTCTGTAGGGTTTAATTAATGATTTGTTGATTAAATTAATTAAAATTATCGTTCGGATTACATGTATTATTTTACATGTTTAAAGATGCCGCTAAAATAAGTTCTAAAAATGTTAATTTTAAAACTAATTTTTCAATAAATGTTATCAGCTACATACTCAAAATGTCTTCAAATTAACATTATAGTAAGAGACTACGACATAAGTCTATAAAACAAAAAACAAATCATCGATCATGAATTTTGTGAAATAAATAAACCTCAATAAGCATAAATTAATAACTTAAAAAGAAATTGTTCCATAAATAATATAAGATAAAAGTTTAATCGTTGTCCAATTATTCTATGTTGCATGCATAACATCTAAATATGTCCAATGAGAACAAGTATGAAACCTAAAATGAACATGTGTATAGCGCATCATCTACCATTTGTCATCAGAAGTGTCGGTTTTACCCGTTGAAAAATACAACACGAGGAATTTTTCATTATCACGTTTCAGACGTTCTGACATGTCATCTTCAAAATATGGTTCTTTATTAAGATCAAAAGTCCTATGTAAAACATTTGTTGAATCTTGTATATGTCGTCTACCATAAGAGCTTTTCCTCTTTCTCGAAAATGAGTGTGGTCGATGATATATTAGCCAATTAAATTCCTTGTTATTGGAACCTGATGGTTTTCATGTTAACCGCCAAACCAAAAAGGCTTTTTGAACTAGACGGGGAATAATTTTAATTTTCAAAAAATTGGAGTAATTAGGTGTGGTTGGTCTCGTGGGTTTGGGAAGCCAAAAACCTCACTGCCTCTCACAAAACACATCTCAAAACCCTAAAATCAACTCATCCCTTACCAAATCTCAAGTCTTAACAATGACCCCCATTTGCTCACCATTTTCGACGTCGTAATTGGCCCTTCCTCTCCATCGGTAAGCGTCTTGCATGAGTCCTCCGACGGCCAGAGCTCTCGATCGTCGTCTTCCTCCGCGTCATCTTCCTCCATGCCTTCTTCCCAGGTTCTTATTTTCCCAAATTGATTATTGTGAAAAAAAAACCCACTAAAATGTTCTATTTAGTTGCTGTTTCAATTATAATCGGTTGAATGGTACTTTTTTTGGGGGGGTTTTAGCTGCTATTGTATGCCAATAGCTAAATTCGTTATGCGTCAACAAGTCTTTTTGTTTGAGATTTATTTGGAGTTCGGTTTCTGTGTTGGGGATTTAAAATTACATATCTGATTAGAAGTTCTGTTTTTATGCCTCTGAGTTTTGGAAATGAAAATATCGTTCCTTAATTTTTTACTCTATTATTAATTATTAAAAGTATTATTGGCACTATTATTATCAATTATAAACATATATTTTAGACAGCCAAAAAAAAAGATATTTTAGAGGGTAGATGTATTTAGTGAGAGAAGTTGTTTCAAATTTAAGCTAGACTCTGATGGAGGAGTGGATTTTGGCTATGTATATCAATTTTACTTATACAACTATGTATTTCGGATAAGTATATCCCATGTGCTGATTTCAAAAGATTTATACCTATGATTTTTGCTGAAACATAAATAGAGAATAACCGACTCCTCTTAGTTTGTGTTGATTTTATATACATCTTTGATTAGATCTGTTGATCTTTGTTAGTTTAAGGGAAGGTTCCTCTACTGTTAACTTTGAGTCAAATTCTATGAAAGATATATGTTTGTGGACCCTTTTAATGATTTTAGTTTGCTCTATTGGTATATTTAGTTGGTAACTTTGAGTTACATTCTACTGTTAACTTGTTCACACTTTGAATGAGAATTTCAAAATATCAACAGTATAAGGGGTAACATTGTAATATTCTAATCGCATCTAAACGGTATAGGAAAATTTGTATATCATCTTCAATTTTTTTAGTTGAATTGACACATTGCCTGTCCTATATTCTAAAGTGCTTGACAGTGATTTTCATTCATTGATTCTTTCATATAGTGCTAAATTTAATTCATTTCTACCATACACTGTTCATGAACATGCATGATTAACTTTCATATCATCATAATTTTGTTGTTTAAATTTAAAAAATCTATATAAAGTATTACTACTATTGTATCGCATATGTTATTGTTATGCATAACTGAAGCTTCCTTGGTTTATACTTATACATGTTAATTTAATAAATTGTGTTAGGGTTGAAAAAATGCCTAGAAAACCTTGATTCAAGTTACTGCTGCTCAAACTGATGCGAATTTAGTATGTGTTCTATATTAATGTATCCTTTTTGTTTTACTAATTATGTAATTAAATTATTTCTTTACGCTAAGAGTTTAATTTCTTGTTGAGGTTGGAACAATGCAAGGGAGGATTGAATTATCGAGTGTTTAGCTACTGGATGTATATAAAAACACTCTCTCAACCAGCAGCGGTCCTCACCAAGCTCGAAGCAATGTCTAGCAATTTCGTCATCCATGCAATGAAGCTAGGCCGACACATTCAACTCACGTTGTTGTCCCTCAAGTTCCTACAACACGTGATTATTCTAAGTCTCGCGCTGATATAGATGATTCTGATTCAGGGGATCCGGACTACAACCCCATGGCTTATGAAGTTGATTCATGGGAAGATCATTTAGACAACTTATTCAAAAGAGAAGAAGTCGGAAATCGTGACACAGAAGTCAGTCGTAGGGACACAGATAATTGGAAAGTTATTAAGTATTTTATTCTCCAACGTTTACTTTTTTAACTGTTTATGTTTCATTATTTTCAACGGCTTTTACACAACGACTATAACACTAAGTTTTTTTTAATGATGCAAAATTTTTAGAGAATGTCGTGATGAGCCCACAGAATATAACCGCGAGATAGGTTTTTCACTGCCAGCTGCTAAGCAGGTTGTGCTTCCACTTTACAGTTCGTTACAAGCTATTGGTGATACGAGTGGAATGTTAAGTACAATGTTGGCAATTATGGTTATTGACTTTGCAGCATTTCCCATTCATGAGAGGAGCTGAAAGCACATGACCGAATATAAATAACGCGACTCTGATCGACAGATCAAGGTTTGTGTATGTAGTTGTCTTTGTTTTAGGTCTTCTAACATTCTACTGATGACTTATACTTCTTGTTACAGCGTTACTTTCACTTTGAGGTGGAAGATAAAAAAGCCATGAAGAAACTAATCTTGGCAAAGCTTGGAAAATTTTGGAAGGATACAAAGGGGAAACTTTTTCACAAGTTCTATGATGAAACAAAGAGCGTAGATGAAAATGTTCAGCATCACTGCCCAAGCGAAATTAACCCTGATCACTGGAGAGCTTTCCTTGAATATCGATTGGAAGAAGACACATTGGTAATTTCTTCACAAAATTAACCCGGTTCATATTTTTAGTAAATTATGTTTTCTTCACAAAATTGTTTCAATCATAAATAGACTTTTTTTCTTCAATTTAGATCGTAGTCATTGTATTATAATTATGTTATTAGGTGATTTATTTATGATTGAAAAACAAGAGAAATGCATAACGAATACTGCAAATCGTGCAAAGCAGTTATACACTCATGTTGGGGTTCGAAAACATTGGCTAGGCGAAGAGAAGAAGATGTAATAAATATTTTGCATATTTTGCGGGATAAATAACTTTATAATTACAATGAGTTTATATTTTTGCTTTATTTTTCCTGCTACATGATTAGCATTGGAATATATTTTGTAAAATTCATCGTTCATACAGGAGAAAAGACATGAGAGGTTCTTTAGTAGGGGAGAGTTGTGAACTATGGTACACAAGAGAAGCGATGGGTCGTATATCCATGATGATGCACAAGCCGTCGATGTAAGTATTGCATATCCTTGTTCATAATCAATAAGTATTTACTCAACATGCTTGCTTGTGTTGTGCTTGAAACTTGACATATATATTTCGTGCACAGTGAGTTTGTGACTTCTCATATATGATATATGTGAATCCTTGGATTACATTATGACATTTTATTATGCGTGAATATATCTATTGTTTTAAATTTAAGATGTTTTCATTGTTGTATCATTTAGGGTGTATTTAAAGAAGCCAGAATCATTGTGTTTATTTCTTCCAGAATGCTGCTCTACTATATCTGATATTTTTTGATCTTTTAAAAATCATGATTTAATTTGTTTTAAGGTTATCCACGATGAGGTAAGAAGTGAGGGAGAATCCGAAGATACGGATGACGAAGAGGCTGAACAACATCTGTATGAGCTACTACTTGGAATGGCTGGATCAAAAGACAGAGGGGATGCAGACAGTGAAGGAATAATGGATTTTTGTGAAGAATACGACAGTGATTACAAAGAAGGTGAACCTGACCAAGAAAAGGAAACTGAGGATGAATGGGGAAAAGAGACGCAGAGTAATGATGAAAAATTATTCTTCAATACAATCTCCGACGTAAGGAAGGATAAAGAGGAAATGCCGACAAAGTGTGAAGACCCAGGTGCATGTCTTGTCACCTGCAAGATAAGAGGAGTTGAGATCAACGAATGTCTGTGTGATCCTGGGGCCTGTAGGAACATTATGCCTCATGAACTATACGAAACCTTAGATTTAGGCCCTCTAAAAAAGAGCAGGGAAGTGTTCTCCACTACAGATACTAGCATTATGTCAATAGCCGGAATCGCGGATAATGTGCTAGTTAAAGTGGGGGAAATTGACGATTCCAGCCGACTTCCATATCCTCAAGCCAACACCAGAAGAAAAGAAAGAAAAACCTCAAGTCCGACTGGGGAGACCATTCCTAAAAACTGGAGGATTCAAGCAAAACTATCATGATAACACATTTGAGTTCTCAGCTGGAAAGACCACAGAAAGATTCCAGATAATCCAAAAGGGAAAGGATCATAGCTTACAGAGAGATGATGGAAGAATGCGTGGCAAGGGGTCGGCACATACAGAAATAATTGAGGCACTAGTAAGAGGATGGTTGGAGAAGCTAAAAGGAAAAGAAGACGTAGGACAGAAAGAAGAATAGGAAGAGAAAGAAGAAAAATGCCGAGTAGAACAGAAGAATCACAAGAAATGAGAGGACAGCTCACAAGTAGATTGCCTGAGTGTTACGGAAATGCTGAACGAAATGGAACAAATTCTTTACCACAACAAGGGAGCAGACGCACACTTGGTAAGGAACAACTCCAAATGGAAGTAACAGAACCAACACCGGCACGTCCAACTTAAGGACGTTAAACAAAAGTGCTAGGTGGGAGACAACCCACCGAGGTAATATCTATCTGACCTTAATCTTATCTAATTGTTATATTTGCTTGATTAAATGTGTTTAAATTGATTAAAATGCAATTAGATGAGTCTTAGGATAGTTAAAAAAAAAGTCTTGATGCGTACGCATCAGACAACTCCTTGCGCACGCATCCAGTGCGCGGGAACAAGGTAAGTGAAGAGTCACCTTGATGCGTACGCATCCAACGCGCATAGGCCGCGCATCAGCGCCTATAAAAGGCTATCACTCTCATTTCTTTTCTCTCATCTTCTTCCTTTTTCTCTCCCATCACCAATTCAAGTAAGCTCCATTCTTCCCTTCTCTTTTTAATTATTTAATGTTTTAGTTAGTTAGTTAATTTAGAGTTAGTAGCTAGAGCAGTCTAGGGTAATTAGTATGCATGTTAGGATTTAGTTTAATAATAATTAGTAATGGTTAGAGGTAGGCTTAAATGACCCTTTTGTATGCTTTTGTGATAAAATTAGAAAAATTAATGCAGGTTGCTAGTATTTATACATTTAATAGGACATATGCTAGCATTAAATGATGCCATGCTCTTTGTATGACCAATTACATGCTTGATCAACACGATGATTGCACGTAAATATAATTTTGCATCATTACCTGCCTTAATAATTTTTCATGCTAAATATTTGATTAACAATGTTTAAAATATAACATGGCAATAATTCTATGTATGCTTAATGTGACCATGTTAATTTTTTGCATGATGGTTAATGGTAAAATTAAAAAGCTCACACCCTCATTTTTGTGCTTTGCTGGTAATTTATGCATATGGCTCCTAAGAAAGTCTACCCACCACCTTCCCGCTTCTCGAGAAGATTAGCCGCATTGAGAGCCCGTCGAGTTAGGGACGAGGCCTGACCCGCAATTGCTGCACCTCACGATAACGAGGTTATTAATATCAGCAGCGACTCCGACTCGGAACAGGTTCCAGAGTATGTTCCGGGTGAAGGAGCGGGAATCGAAGAAGACGAAGAAGTCCTGAAATATGTACCGGGTGCTGAGCCAATGGGAGAGGAAGAAGATGGGGTTCCTAATTATGTTCCAGGAAAATCGGAAAAGGATCCAAGGAGGATCCTAAGAGGAACCAGAGGAGGATCTCGAGGAGGATCCTGAAGAGGAACCAGAGGAGGATCCTGAGGACGATCCCGAAGAGGAGCCAGAAGAAGATCCCGAGGAGGATCCAAAAGAAGATCCCGAAGAAGACCCTGAGGACGATCCTGAGGAAGAATCGGAAGAAGAAGAAGAAGAAGAAGAAGGATATTAATCTTTTGGACCACGATGACTTCGTGGATTACCGGGAGCTCGCTCCCCCTCCTAGCCTTGCAAGTGATGATGATGAGTAGATAGGTGTACACCACCCCTTTGCACAGAGGACCGTGCAATTTTCAATTGTGGGAGGAAGGCATAACACTGCGGCATATATAGCACAAGTACAAGGGTCAAAATTTTCCAAATCTTTTTGACCTTTACTATCTATGTTTATATTTTCTTGTTTATATTTAGTGAAAACTTGGTAGTGACTAACTCTCTAGTTGTGAATATATGCTATATGTGAATATTATGCTATATATTAGTATTTCTTAAACTGTTGCTTTTCTTTTTGGGGACCCACCCGAAAACTGTTGCAATAATCATCCAAGCATAGATGAAAGGAAAAGAACACACAAACCAAGTGAGTTTTGAGCCTAATTGAAGTGGTCATTTTCACTACTTATTTTCCTTCTTGTGTGCTATTTCCTTTCCTATGACTGTGATTTTTGCCTTGCTTGATTCTCCATATCTGTTGCTGTTTATATTCTGTGTATTCATATGATTTAAGGCCTTCTTTGTTTCAGCCCACTAACCAAATAAAGCCTTACCCTGTACATTTATCCTTTGCACCCGAACTTTGAGCCTTGTATCCCTTTTTTTCTTATAATAGCCAAACATCAAGCCTCAAAAAGTGAAAAATTAGTGTACAACCCTACTTGATCTTTTGATTAATCCGAGATTTAGCAGGGTGGTTTTATTTTTGAGAGAAGAAAAGAGAGGAACAAGAGGAACTATTTGTGTGAAGGATGAAAAGAAGAAAATGCTCCAAAAAGAAAATCAAAGGTATATGGAGGGCACATACATGCACTGAAGCACTGAAAAAAGGGCACTCGCACTAAAATCAAAAGGAATGGCAAGGGAATGAAAAATTCAAAAGAAGAAAAGTTCCGAAAAAGAACCCTTACCATTCCCAAGCAGCAAAGCTGCAGAAAAACACAGATAAATGCGAGTGTAATACAACCAAAAAGAAGAAGTGCATGTCATGAAAACAAAATGGGGATGCGGGAATAGAGTGAAGAACATGAGGATAAGTGTCTTGGATTAATCAGAATGTTCAAACTTTTAGCGCACCTTTCCCAAATTAATACTTCCGAACATTCACCCTAGCCCCGTTACAAGCCCAGAAAGACCTTTCTAATGATTACACAGGTATACACAGCAGCATAGATTGACGAGATGAAAGACAAGTCAAGAAAAGCAGGAGTTGGATGGGAACCAAGAGCCTTTTTAACCTGATACAATGAGTGATGAGCGTAAACACGACCGGGTAAGGTTCTTATTCCTTGATTCTGTGCTTGGTGAACCTTTGTGCTATGTGAAATCAATTATATCTTTCTGTGAGCTTAAACGGTTCGGTTGGGTTAGTAGTTGCTGCAGTACTCTTCGCCACTCATTGCACAGTTTTTGATTTCCTTCTATGTATGCATAATAATTCCATCATAGCATTGGTGTTTACTCCTCTATATTTGATTTAATTGGGCACACTACAAGAAACACGGAGGATACCGACGGAATTACCAGTGAATTTAGGGGGAGAAGTTACCGGCAGAATTAGAGTGGGAATTACCAGCGGATTTATATCTCCGTGTTTAGGAACAAAAAAGTTATCGGCGGATTTTTTTACGGTAATTCCGCCAGTAAGTGGAGACGCGAATTAAAAATAATTGGGATGAAATCTTACCGGCGAATTTATCGAAGGAAAATTCCGCTGGTAACCAAATTAATTAGACGCTCCATAATACAACAATGACCACGAATCCTCTTCTCCAGCCCCCATTTCAAACCCTAACACCCAAAGAACCATCCCACTCTTCTCTCATCGATGCTATCCAAGAAACCGACGTCGCTGCACGGTAACCTCAGAGGGAACCGTCGCCGCTGTTGTCTTTGACGCCCCCACCACCCACATTTCGCCATCAACGTTGTGGAGAAACTCCGAAGCCCGCCCTCACGCCCTCGCGCCTCCCCTCCCCGCCGTCGCTGCGAACCTGCCGTCTCCAGTGTTGTGTCGTCGTCGTTCAGACCCCAGGTACGTGTTTATGTGGGTTTGTGTGTGTTCACGTGTTTAAAGACCTAACCTAACTCCTCCATGGTTGCAGCCAAAATCTACGCTGCCTCCATCCGTCTCCTGCCGCCGCAAGCCGTCGCCAGAGTGGCGAACAGCACCATTGAAGTTAGCAGGATCATCATCATCATCGAGTTTGCAACTTCTGGCCAAACAGGTGAGTTTATATTTCTTATTTATCTATTTGAAAAAGATTTTTTTATTTTTTATATACATGTAATTTATTTGTAGATTCTAATATTGAAAATTACCATTATACACTACAAGAGTGCTTGTGAATAAACACCTTTTGGATCTGTGAATGAGTCTTTGGAAGAACTTTTGTAAACCCATTTTTCTGCCTTTATGGTGTTTGATGATTTGTCTGAGAGGAATCAAACTCAAATTAATAAAAAAAATCATTCTTTTTCCAATGGGGGCAGTGGTGATATGTGTTTTATGTTCGTAAAATTTAGCTTTTCAGCTGAATCATTCTTTCCCCCAATTTAAATGGAATTTTTTAGAAGTTGGCCTGCATTTGTGGTTCATTTCAAGTGGCTTACGTTGAAGATTTGAGTGATTATTATTTTTGTGGTTGAATGGTGGAGCTTGTGTGGTGCAAATTTTGGTCATCTTTGGCATATTGGTAATGAACTTAGTGGGATTTGGGATTAGTCCTTTGTATGCGATTTCATGGTCAAAATTCAGAGAACTAGGCAACTAGGAATTATGAACCATAGGGTTATATTGGTCAAACCGCAGTGTTTCCCTCTAGGAAAGAGATAGGTTAATGAGGGTGGTGGTTGGACTGGTTGGTCAGAACCATTGTCTAAAGCATACCACCATTTGAGTAAAATAGAAGTGTATGTATCTATGTTGGTTTCTATTAGAATTACTACTGCTGAGTGTATTATTTTAAGCATACCCTTTAATCTTTCTATGTGTTGATGCTCAAATGTGTTTGTTGATTTTTCCTAGTAGTTGCCATGGCTTTTGGTGCTAAGTGTTTATTAATTTTTCCTGTTTGTTGATTATGGCAGCAAGAACTTGTCTTGGTCTGGCCTAGCATCCTTTGCCTAGCATCCTTGGCAGCAAGTTGATATCAAGAACTTGTGATGGTTAGTACTTTTAACTAACTTCCAATTATTAGCTTATAGAGCCTTTCTTGTTACTATTGTTTTAAATATTGGGTTTGAAGTTTTAGCTATTTGACTTAGAAAATACTAGTAAAGTAATGTATTTGTTTTGAAAGTAGCATTCCAAGCTCCTTGGATGTCCTACTGGACATGAACATACTGTAAGAAATCTTCTCTAACTTTTTATTTTTTGTTACCTAGGTACTTGACTGGAACCTTTTCACTGGACCATTGCCCAATTGGATAGTTAACCCAAACTACACGTGGGTAATTCTTCATGTTACTTTTATGATTTATTGAGTTATAGTATATGATTTTGTTGGTACATTACTAGACCATTATTCTGTGAACACTTCTTTGCTACCAAGTTTCCATCCTTGTTTCTAAATAAGTTCATAATTTGATACAGAGATCTTTCATATAACAACTTCAGCATCGAAAAGCCAGAGCAGTTCACTTGTCAACAAGGAAGCATGTAATAATGGGAGGGGTTTGGTTCCAGTAGATTTGCCGATTTGGTAGGTGTTACTGAAGTACTTTGTTTATTTATTTTAATTATGCCAAACTTTTCTGGTTGTGAAAGACTTTGGTAAGTGTTTCTATATTTTGGATTAAAGCTTGTAAAAGTAACTAGAATAAGAATTTAAGAGCAGATCAGGTGTTGTTTTTCCTAAGTATGAAGCCAGATCGAAGTTTGAAAACTTATGCAATTGATTTCATAAACTTTTTATAATCAATTCAGTTTATTTCTTTATTATCTGTGAACTATTTTATTGATTCATTGCTGATATATCTTCTTTGGTGACTTGCCTGAAGTCATTACTCCTCTCTTAATCTTATATGTTGTTCAATGTTTGTTAATTGATTAATTTCATTTTGGTCTTTTGGCACGGTAAGTAGAATCTTGTTAGTTATGACATGTTATAAGATGATACATTGGTACTGCTATCTTAAATATTCATAATCATGAGAACAATTTAATTTATTTATAAAATTAA
>JASCZI010060418.1:331014-341361 GCA_036250425.1 Stylosanthes scabra
CCTGATCTAAAACTAAATTATATTATATATGTATTACTGAGTTACTTAGATCTTTGGCATTCTTCTTCTATTTTCTGAAGTTGTGGTGTTCTGAATGGCTTGAAAATAATGTTGTATGAATCTATTAGGCTTTTTAAGGTCTTGTAAAGTTGCAGCTTTTATGCCTCTTTTGACATGATGAGTTCATTGATTTGCAGGTTTGTGTTTCCTTGGTGGAATAATGGTGACCGCTGCTTTGCTGGGCTTGTCAACTAGCTTCATTTAGGTGATTCTATTGCTATGCATTCAAATCAACTTGAGTGAAAATATACTTGAGTTGTTTTTGCTAGTTGTGTGATTCTGCTGCTAAGCATTCAAATCAACTCCTCTATTGTGTCCTCTTTTCGGTAGTTACAAAAAAATACTCAGTGTGGTTAGACTAACCAGTATTATTCATAATCTGCTCCTATTGACTGTTTAAATAAAAATTATTGAGGACTGTTGTAGGATGCATGGCTTGATAATGTTGAAGTTGATCCCAGGTATGCCGCATTAGTCAATTAGTAGTTTGGTTTGATTTAGTTGGTGAAAGTTACTAATAAGTTTCTTTAAGCAATACAGAAGAGCACCTTAACCATTGATTGTTCAATCTTCTAATTAATAGTAGAGCTGTTAAGATAAGATAGAAGTATTTAAAGAGTGGTTTCAAGAATTCTGCTCTAGTTTAACATAATTGTATCCTCTTTTGTTCTATTTTTTGTTGTTCTAGTATTTCAATTATTTCTACTTTCTGAACCTGCTCAAGCTTTCTTGAGAGTGTACCTTGCTATTTGTTTGTTTAAGATTCCAATGTAATATAAGTAGCAGAACATCTCAGTTCAAGTATCATATAAGTATGAGAGCTTCTCTTTAATTTTACATGTATTTTCTTCTTATTTTGTTGGAATTACATTGTACCTTATGAGAAACTAAATTAATTGATTTCTTTTTGTTGTCAGTGATTCAATTTAGTGTTAGTTATGCAAGCTTATGTGTTAGCTTCTCTTATGTGATTCAATTGATTGTTATTTATTAGAGTTGTAGCCAAGAAGTGGGGATGGCATTTTATTGTTGTTGTTGCATTATACCATTATTAGTCCTTACAATGAAATAGATTGCTATTTTTTATAATTTTTTTTAAATTCTGCCAATGTTACCGGGGGAATACCGGTGGATTTTTCCCCGGTAATATTTTATGCATTTATTTTTTTAAAAAAATTTGAACGTTACCGGCGGAATAACCATTGGAATTATCGGCGGAAAAAATCCGCCGGTAAATCCCCCGGTAACGCTGAAATTAAATTGACCACTCAAAACACGTTACCGGCGTCGTTTTTACCTGCGGATTTTTTCCGCCGGTAAATCCCCCGGTAATGTTGAAATCGGCCAGAAATGTAAAAAAATTCGCCGGTAAATCCGCCGGTATCCTCCGCATTTCTTGTAGTGGCATGAGGACATGCTGACACGACTGCTCGGGTGGGGATGCTTTCGTCGTTGTAGTTGAAAGCACCGCTTCCCTCACGGGTGCGTCGAGACGTTTTAAAACGAGGTCTCACAGGGTGCAACCAAAATACCGAGTATGGGACTCGGATCGTTCTGCTCATAAAGCGAAAAGGAAGGATTTTTTTTTATTGGGGTTGGTTGCAGTTGAGTTTGTTTGAAAGCAGTTCGCAGATTGAAAGCAGTGGAAAGCAGTTAAAAGCAGTAAATGTTTTGATAATTAAAGAGAGTATTCCGACCGTGAGTTGAAATACTGCGCATTAGTATCATTGCTGCTATGTCCCGGATCGATTATACACCCCCTGGGAGGAATCTCTGCACATCCTTGACTAACTAGCTGTGAGGCAACGAACCCACAATACAGAGTTCAACTCACAAAGGTGCAGGTGTTGCTTGGAGTTAACGACTCAGCCCACGACTCTCAAGAGTACCCGCTGTCACCGGTACAATCCTGCTGTCACCAGGACCTCTTGTGCTTATCTAAGCTGGCTATGGAGTCTATGATCTATGCCCAGGACCTCACTGCACTTGTGCCTGTTATCACCGTGGTGAACCATGAACTGTAAGGAACTGTCACTATGCTAACAGGGGTGTCTGTGGATAGCATTACGGGCTTAACTCGTTCCTTCCCCTCTGGCCATTTGCACATTTCATCTCACAGCCGAGACACTATAGGACTTTACTCGCTAATTGCGGAAATCATAAAAGCATGAAAATAAATCGGCAGCATAACAGTATGAAAAATTGTAGTTTGCAGGAAAATATACAGACAGAGTAACGGCAATAAAAATGTAAATATCGCAGTTTTGAAATCGGCAGAATAACAATAAGGTAAATTGATTAAAACTGAAATTTGACAGAGTAACAGTAATATAAACAAACAAACAATAAAAATAAAAAGTTTGGCTAGTGAATGTACAAAAATACCTAAAATGGAACCCTAAAAACTAAGCTAAATGTGGAAGTGGGCTCTTTTGAAATGGTGAAAGGCTCCTCTATTTATAGATGCTGAAAACCATTGATACGTACGCATGCAAGCTCTCTATGCGTATGCATCTGTGCCGAAACAGCCTTTTGGGCGTGCCTCCCACGTCTAGATGCGTATGCATGGCTTCACTGTTGCGTACGCATCTGGTTCAGCAATAGCCTTCTAGGTTTTGTTGCGATCCTTTCGTTCCTTTCGTTCCTTTCGCTCTCTCCGGCCACTTCCGCTCCGAACTTTGCCTGTTATATCCTGAAACAACAAGGCATCGTGCGGAACAGGAAACGGATCAAAACACAGTAAATGTTGGCCGAAATAACATATAATTACAATTACAACCCTAAGGAACTACTAAGTGCAATTAGACCTATTTTGCTAGTGTTTAAGTGATGAAAGGTTGACAATTAATCAATTAATGCAGTAAAACTATCCGTCGGAACGGGTTTCATCACCTCCCCACACTTAAATCTTGGCATGTCCTCATGCCCAATTAAATCAAAAATTGATGAGTGAACACCAATGCTATGAAGGAATAAGTATGCATACATAGAAGGAAATCAAAAACTGTGCAAAGAGTGGACGGAGAGTACTGTAGCAAGTACTAACCCAACCGGATCGTTTAAGCTCAATGAAAAGATATAATTGATCTCACACAGTGCAAAGGTTCACCAAGCACAGAATCAAGGAATAAGAACCTTATACGGTCGTGTTTACGCTCATCACTTGGTGTATGGGGTTAAAAAGGCTCTCGGTTCCCATCCAACTCCTGCTTTTCTTGACTTGACTTTCATCTCGTTAGTCCATGCTGCTGTGTATACCTGTGTAATCATCAGAAAGTTCTTTTTGGGCTTTTAACAAGGCTAGGGTGAAGGTTTGGAAGTATTAATTTGGGAAATGTGCTCTAAAAGTTTGAGCATTCTGATTAACCCAAGACACCTATCCTGATTTTCTTCACTCTATTCCTGCATCCCCATTTTGTTTTCATGACATGTACTTCTTCTTTTAGTTGCATGGCACTCGCATTTGCTGCTCGGGGATGGCAATGGTTCTTTCTTCAGAACTTTTCTTCTTTTGAATTTTTCATTCCCTTGCCTTCCCTTTTGTGCGAGTGCCCTTCTTGTTAGCGCTTTTAGTGCATGCATGTGCCTTCCAAATGCCTTTGGTTTTCTTTTGGAGTTTTCCCTTCTTCTCATCTTTCGCACGAATGGTTCTTCTTGATTCCCTTTCTTTTCTTCTTTCAAAAAATTAAAACCACCCTGCTAAATCTCGAATTAATCAGAAGATCAAATAGGGTTGTGTACTGGTTTTTCACTTTTTTTTTAGACTTGATGTTTGGCTATTATAAGAACAAAAGGGATACAAGGCTCAAAGTTCGGGTGCAAAGGATAAATGTACAGGGTAAGACTTTATTTGGT
Source organism: Stylosanthes scabra (assembly GCA_036250425.1). Lineage (NCBI taxonomy): Eukaryota > Viridiplantae > Streptophyta > Magnoliopsida > Fabales > Fabaceae > Stylosanthes > Stylosanthes scabra. The sequence goes on from JASCZI010060418.1 coordinate 334,930, forward strand.
TAGTGGGCTAAAACAAAGAAAGCCTTAAATCATATGAGTACATAGAATATAAACAGCAACAGGCATGGAGAATCAGGCAAGGCAAAAATCGCAGTCATTGGAAAAGAAATAACACACAAGAAGGAAAATTAAGTGGTAAAAATGACCACTTTGATTAGGCTCAAAACTCACATGGTTTGTGTGTTCTTTTCCTTTCATCTATGATTGGATGATTATTGCAAGTGTGAAAATCAATTTCGGTTAAAACATTTTGAAAAATTTTCGGGTGGGTCCCCAAGAAAAGAAAAGCAACAGTTTAAGTACTAATATATAGCATAATATTCACATATAGCATATATTCACAGATAGAGAGTTAGTCACTACCAAGTTCTACAAAGGATAAACAAAATATAGACAAGAAATATAAATAGAGATAGTAAGGAGCAGGAAGTTGGAAAAATTTGACCCTTATGCTAGTGCCGTATATGCTGCCTAGTGCTATGCCTTCCTCTCCACACTTGAAATTGCACGGTCTTCTGTGCAAGGGGAGGTGTATAACCATCTAATCATCATCCTCATCACTGGCTGGGCTAGGAGGGGGAGCGAGCTCCCACTAGTCCACGAAGTCATCGTGGTCCAGAAGATTGATATCTTCCTCCTCCTCTTTTTCTTTTTCTTCTTCTCCTTGACTTGCCCAGCCAAATGCCACTTCTTGGCCCTCTTCTTCTTCATCTTGCTCCATAGCCTCTGGCTGCTTCTCCTCAGGTTCTTCCTCAAGATCTTCTTCTGGCTCCTCTTCGGGATCCTCTTCTGGTTCTTCTTCAGGATCCTCTTCCGAATCCTCTTCTGGATCCTCTTCGGGATCCTCCTCTTCTTCCATTGGCTCTGCACCCCGTACGTATTCCGGGACTTCTTCTTCTTCTACTCCTGCTCCTTCTCTCGGTATGTACTCCGGGACTTCCTCATCATCTTGTTCATTCTCTGCTCCCTCACTCGAAACATATTCTGGAACTTGTTCCGAGTCGGAGTCGCTGCTAATATCAATAACCTCATCCTCATGAGGTACATCATTCGCAGGCCCTGCCTCGTCTCTAGCTCAACGGGCTCTCAGTGCAGCCAACCTTCTTGAGAAACGGGAAGGTGGTGGGTAAACTTTCCTAGGAGCCATCTGCATATATTAAGCACCAGAATAGAGAATGAGCTTTTTACTTTTTACTATTAACAATCAGGCAATATTTGACATGGTCACATTAAGCATGAAGAAGATTATTGCCATGTTATATTTTTTATGTAATTGTTAAACATTATTAATTGAATATTTAGCCTACTATGCTCATTTGAGTAGGTGTTGATGCATAATAAAATTAATTTTATATGTAACTAACATGTGGGATTGGCATGTAATTTATCATATAAAATTTATGTTAAAAGAGCTTGGCATCATTTAGTAAACTAACATGCAATTATATAATTACATAGAATAGCACCCTACATTAATTCTCCCTAATTCTATCACATATAGGCAACACAAAAATAAACACAAAGCATACACAAGAGTCATCTAAGCCTACCTCTAACCATTACTAATTATTATTAAACTAAATCCTAGCATGCATACCGATTACTCTAAACTACTCTAGCTAACCAACTAATTAAAATTATAACTAACTAAAGCATTAAATAATTAAAAAAGGAAAGAGAAGGAAACTAACCTTAGAAATGGAGATAGAAGAGAAGATGAGAAGAAGTGAAGAAAAGAGAATGAGAATGGTGACATTTATAGGCGCTGGGTTCGCGGCCTATGCGTGTCGGATGCGTACGCATTGGAGCAATGCGTACGCATCAAGGTGACTTTTCACTTACCTTGTTCTCGTGCTTTAGATTCGTGCGCGAGAGTTATTTGATGCGTACGCATCAAGTTCTTTTTTTTTTGACAATTACCCTAAGACTCGTCTAGTTACATTTTAATCAATTTAGGCACATTTAATCAAGAAGATATAGCAATTAGATGAGATTAGGGTCAGATAGGTGTTACCTCGGTGGGTTGTCTCCCACCTAGCACTTTTGTTTAGCGTCCTTAAGTTGGACGTGCTGGTGTCGGTCATATTACTTCCATTTGGAGTTGTTCCTTACCAAATGTGCATTTGTTCCCTTATCGCGGTAAAGGATTTGCTCCATCTCATTAAGCATTTCTGTTACACTCAGGCAATCTACTTGTGACTTCTCTTCTCCTTTCTTATAACTCTTCCGTTCCACTTGGCGTTTTTCTTTTGACTCTTTCTCCTTTTTTTTTTTTTCTAAAGCTTCTTCTTCTCGCATCTTTTGTAGCAGTTCTCTTATTAATGCTTTGATCATCTCGATCTGAGCTGCTTCCTTACCTCGCATTCTCCCGTCGTCTTGACGGTTTTTCTTCTTCGGAGGGGTGAAATCTGAAATGTCTCTGTGGTTCTTCCTGATGAAAAGGTGAAAATGTCGTCGGCAAAAGTTAGTCTAAAGCCGCTCGTTTTCAAGAATGGTCTCCCTAACAGAACTTGTGGATGCCCCCTTTCTCCCGGTGGTGGCTTGATGACATGGAAATCAGTAGGAATTTCAAGCCTTCCTACCTTCACCATTACGTCTTCAATGATTCCAGCTGCGGATACGATACTGCAATCAGCAGTAGTGAAAACGTCTGTGGTTTTCTTCAGAGGTCCTAATTCTAAGGCTTCATATAATGCGTGGGGCATTATGTTTCCACATGCTCCGGGATCGCAAAGACAGCCTGGGATCTCAAATCCCTTAATCCTGCAAGTGACCAGGCATGGGCCAGGGTCTTCGCATTTAATTGGGAGTTCTTCTTCATCTTTCTTCTTATCAGAGATTGTGTTAATAGACAACATTTCCCATTGTAGATTTCGGGTTTCGGAATCACTCCCCCATCCTTCTGTCAGTTTTCATTCCTCACACTCTTCTTCCTTGTAGTCACTATCAAACTCTTTACAGGAGTCTAATATTTTTCCAATGTCTTCCTCCTCTGAATCGGGTACTTCGATTAACATCTCACACAATTGCTGCACGGCCTCTTTGTTGTTTGTGTTTGCAGCTTCTTCCTCGCGTTCCAGCTTGTCATTAATGGCGTTGAGCCCTCCTTTAGGGTTCAGTAAAGGCTGGGACGGCAGAGGACTAGGGATAGTTGTTAGAGGTTTGGGGCAGAGGTTGTGTTTGTTGATTCATCATCTTGTGCAGTAATTCCATCACTTAGTTCAACTGGATCATGGCTTGCCTATTGAATTCTTTTGTTTCCTGATTTCCTTGTTGAAGAGTTCGGAGGATTTCATCTTCACTCATCTATTGGTTGTTTGTTGGAAGGTATTGTTGACGGTTGTGAGGGGGCTGATATTTGGTGTTCTGGTTGTTCCGCGGCTGATTATAGGGCCGTCTTGATTGGTTCTGTTGAGGTGAACTCCACTGGTTTTGCTATTCATTTTTCCACCCTTACGTATAGTATTGTCTGTTGTATGGTGGTATTGCAGTAGCGGTGCAAAAGTTGTGAGTTGATGCTACCAAATTGTCTTACTGGAGTTGCGGACACTCATCGGTGTGGTGAGAATTGCAGGAACAAATCCCACAATACTTGATCGAGTTTTGTTGAGAGTGGTCCGTTTGACGTTTCAATGATATTAAAGTTACTTGTTTCCCTTCTTTGATTTCTTTTAGCATGGCCGCGATATTAACTAGAGATTTGACCAGCATTGTGGATTCAGAGGGAGCTATCTCATAGACGCCTTTAGCTTTTGCTCTAGTGTTGAAATGCTGATTGGCATCAGCCACTGTTTCAATCATCTCCCATGCCTCTTCCGGCACCTTATTCATCAGAATTTCCCTGTGGAGTTGTGCAATCTGAGAGATTTCCTTTCTGATGGCATTGGTCTTGGAAGGCGGGAAGTACTTTTCAAGAATCTCTTCTTGAAGGTTGACCAATCAGAAGTTACGTGGGCAGGAAGGGTACGGTACCAATCCTTCGCCCTATCGTCCAAGGAGAAAGGCAGAGCGAAGGCTTTCACTGCATCGTCATCACCACCGGTCCTACTAGTGGTAGCACAGATAATCTCAAAGTCCTTGATGTGCTTGATGGGGTCTTCACCCGGTCTGCCACAGAATTTCGGCAGAAGGTTTATCAGTCCGGACTTGAGTTCAAAGTTTACATTAAGTTCAGGAATCATTTGGGCTGGTTGTCGAAAGATGTGCTTGCACTACCCAATTATTTGAGAGTTAGTCGTTCCGCCATGGTAGATGTACCTGAAACGGAAAAACTAGATTGTGTATCAGAATCGGGACTAGAATCAGAAGAATAAAAAGGATTGTTATTCAATGCTAGCCTCACAAGTTCTGCTCGGCGCCTGGCTTGCCGTGTTCGGCTAAAAGTTCGTTCGATTTCAGGATCAAACAATAGCGTACCAGGATCTGAATGCGACCTTAGCATACAAATAACAATTCAAAAAGAAAAATAAAACAATATGTACAGTATTCACAGACAATAAAAAACAAACAAATATTCCGCTTCCCTGGCAATGGCGCCAAATCGTGACACGCCCGCTGATGCATTAGCATCTTTAATGATTTCTTTAACTAAAATCATACTCAATTTCTTATATTAGTTGGTTATTAGTTTAATAAATTTATAAATTAGTAAAAATACTTGTAAATTGTTTATTATTTAATAAACATGGTACTTTGATGAGTTTTATGTTATTTTGTAGGAAAAGCAGGTTAAAAAGATGAAGAAACTGGAATTGGGGAACATGGCTTCAGAACCAAGCATTCACGCATAAGCGTGAACATTACCAAGGAACCCACGCTTAAGCGTGGCATGCATCACCAATACCAGTTCTAAGTATCAAAGTCACCCCACGCATAAGCGCCAGCAGTCACGCTTATGCGTGGCCAAGTATTTCAAGTCAGCAAAGCTCACGCTTATGCGTGAGCATTACTAAGCCCTCACGCTTAAGCGTAGCCAGCTCCCTCCTCCTTGGCCAAGTCTCTTTCCACGCCCAGGCATCCAGCACCTCAATTCTAGCGCCCAGGCGTCCATCCAGCCTCACCAAGCGTCCAAGTCCAGGGTCAGTCTCCAGACGCCCAGGCGCTAGATCCCCATCAAATTGGCGCCCAGGCGCCAATTGATCAGCCCAATCTTGCAACACTCAGACGCCATCACCCAAGCGTGGCCTTCTATCAGAAGTTACAGTAGTTGATTTCTTTTGTAATTTTTTTTATTTAAATCTTAATTTTATCTTATCCAAATTATGTACAACTATTAATAGGTAATTTTTCAATGATTGATGATAATCATATCAATCATATCCATTAACTCCAATCTAATTTTGACATTGAAGATTAGATTGGAAGTTCAGAAAGTCACCTATAAATAGTTAGGATTTTGGGTAAGAAGAATTCAATTCAGAAAAAGGAAATAATAATAATTAGGAATCATTATTAGAATATTAGAAATCATAATTTTAGTTTGTATTAAGTTTTACTTCAATAATAGAGTTTTATTTAGTGAAATTTTCTCTGAGTTTTTTATTCCTTTTTCTCTTTTCTGATTAAGTCTTTGAATGTTCTTACATTCAAGATTGATATTCATAGTTTTCTTTCTTCCAAGATTCATAGTTTTATGAATCTCAGTTTCATATTCATCAGTTTATTTGAGTCATTCACCATCATGAGTGGCTAAATCACCATAGAGATAAAGGAGGAAGAGCTCTGTTCATCACTAAACTAATGGATTAACCCAAGTATCTATTCAAAATCTGCAAGTTGTTTATCAAATCCAAAGGATTTTTCTTATTCATCAATTCAAGGATCAAGACTGCTGAGAGGTATATTTGGTTCTTATTGGTTTAATTTATATACTAGTCATTAGATTAAACATATTAATAGAGGTTTCTGAATTATTTAGTTTGATGTTTTACTGGATATGTGACATATAATTTGGTTGAATGTTAATATTGGTATCAGTAACATGTTCAAGAATGATTTTTCATATTTGTTCTTTGCATTAGAGATAATGTTTTGAGTAGATATGTATGTATATGAATCTGTATATGAATATCACATAGATGATTGATTTGTTTCTTGTTTGATTCTTTGTCATGATTTCTTTAAAGATTTATTTGCTGACGAGTAGTTAGATCTTTCATGTTTTGAATTGTTGAGTTTGAGAAAATAAGCATTCAAACATATTTCAAGAATCATTCCATATTTCTTCATGTGACTTAGAGATGAGCATATGATTTGATGTGCATTAGAATCTTTAATAATCTAATAGGGTTTGTATGAGATTGAATATGTGACATATTAATTCTTTACATGAAATCTTGTTGATTGTTGTTGATTTGAATCATGATGTGTGCATTATCTCTTTTCTTGGTTAGTTAGTCAAGAGATTGATGATTAATTAGGATAAAGATGAAA
>JASCZI010060418.1:358102-403086 GCA_036250425.1 Stylosanthes scabra
TACCAAATTAATTTTCATATCAATGTTAAAATTGGTGTAGTTACAGGTTAGAACATTTTGAATCTTTGAACAAATTAAATTATTTTTAAAAAAATTTGCTGGTAATTTCGTAATATTGTATAACACCTTTTTCATGATGAATTTATGCCACACTTTTTTTCTTCAAATTACTGTTAAGTAGAATGGGTTAAGGGTGGGCCCTTGTTTTACACAGGTCATATCTTGTTTAATTATGTACACATAAAGCTATTCATTTCTTTTTTTATTTCTCAACAATATAATTGCATAGATAGTGACAAGTCTGCTTCATATAATTTTCTTTCTTTTAATTCCATTATCTAGCTTATCTTTTTCCTTTTTTTCATAGGCCTACTTTATATATTAAAGACGTTAAAATATCTGTGATAATGGGATTCATTTAACTTTGTTTTTAGAATACAAAGCATTCAATAAAGATGAACCTTGAAATAGTGCTTTTTGCGATTTGACTCAGATTTGTTTTCATTATTGTACTCTAAGCAAAAGAAAACTTGTTTATTCAGCAATAAAATTGATCATTAATATTCTAATTGTATTATTTTAGCCCTTCAGATTGAGTTTCATTATTTCAGACACTATCTAGTCATTGACAAAAATGAGCCTAAAGATAATCATAGTGCTTGAAGTTCAATTTCAGATATTAAAATTGTGTAATTAAAATCTAAATAAGTTTAACTCAAATTCTCAGTCTAAAGAACTATTTTGTCTTCCATTTGTTATATTATTACTAACTTACCTACTCTTCTTACAATTATTGTAGGTCTAATTCAACTTAACAAAGACCCTCTCAAATCAATTTCAATACCAAAGTCCACAATCCAAGGTGCAAATCCCGTGATTCCACATAATCTATGGCCAAGAAAAGGATCAAAGAACACTACAAATGATCCAATCTTGAAACTTGTTCAGGAACTTCATAGGGACCTTGAATTGGTGTATGTTGGGCAAGTTTGTCTCTCATGGGAAATCCTTTGTTGGCAACACAAGAAGGCACAAGAGTTGCAACAAGAACAACAACATCAACATCATAGTCATAGGTACAACATTGTTGCTGGTGAGTTTCAACTGTTTCAAGTACTCTTACAAAGGTTCATAGAGAATGAGGCATTTCAAGGGCCAAGGATTCATAACTATGTTAAGAACCGCTGCGTCATTCGCAACCTTCTCCAAGTTCCACCCATCAAAGGTGAAGTATACATCCGAATCAAACATTTCATCTCTGTTTATTATTATATCAACCATCCTAGCTAACCAATAAAAATTCAGCCAACATCTTGACAATTTAAATTGGATGTTCTATTTCTTTATGTTTCAGATGTTCTGTTTTTAAGTTTCGAATGTTCTATTTCTAAAAAAATATAAAATTGGCTGAGGTTGCTTTAGGTTTCGGATGTTCTATAGCTTCCATTGTGGATGTTCTATAAACAATAGTTTCAAATGTTTTTTTTTTTTTGCTGATTTGTTAGTTAGAAATTATTGATTACATATACTTTTGCGTATTATATTCATGTCCCATGCGCACCTATTAAATACTACTTTTTAAATTTCTTAAATTGATAAATAATTTTTTTAAAATAAATTATGATATTTTATTATTGTATTTAGTTTCCCAAGAGATGATCTCCAGCTTTCATTTTTTAATAAATTTGATAAATACTACTTTTTTAAATTTATTGAATTAATAAATAATTACATTTTTTTTTCATTTTCTTCTGGGCAGATGATAGCATGAAGGATAGGAATATGAGTAAAGTAGATGAAGAGGTTCCAATTACAAGTGGAAGGTTGGCAGATATCATAAAAGAATGCATGAGGGTGTACTGGGAATTTGTCCGAGCAGATAAGGATTATGGGAATGTGATACTTAAAGTTTCTCAGCAAATTGGAGCTCAACTCAAAGACCCTTCAATTTCAGGTCTTATAGATGATATGAGAGCTCAACTACATAAGGTATACTACATAAGTTATCATCATGGTATTCTTAAAGAAAATTAAACATTAAATATGCTCTAAAAGTATACACATATTTTCCCTTTTTTCAAAAACAATATTGACATATTTCCATTATGTATTATAATGTATTATTTCCATATGTACAACATAACTAATTCATCCATATTACTATATTAGGTGTATAACAAAAATTAATCATATAACATATTATTAAAAATTATTTAAATATATTTGTGATAAACTTAGTGAATAAGAAACTAAGAAGATAGTTGTAGGCTACACATGGAAATAGTTTCTATTTCTATTTGTTTCTAACATTAAACTTTTTTTTTAATCTATTATTAGTCTGTAGATAAATTTTGAATAAGAAATAAAAAGAATTAAAATTTATTGAAAAAAATCCAAACATTTTAGGTTGACACATGACTGCTTATAATATATAAATTCCAAATTTAGAGGAATTAATTTTGATTTGTATGTATGCAGAAGGAGAAATGGTTGAAGGACTTGGTGAGGAGTGGGAACTGCATAGTAAGGAAGTTCCAAAAGCATCATGAACTAGAACTTGATCATGAGCAATTGGTTGCTCAAGTTGGGTTGAGATTAATTTCAAGGGTTCTCAGCATGTCAAAATTAAGGAAGGAACAGGTTCTATGGTGTAACGAAAAGTTGCACCGCATCAGATTCTTGAGCAGGAAGAACGTTCAGGTTGAACCTTCTTTCTCGCTTTTTCCATGTTGAATCACAGGTCTGAACTACATAGAGAATTAGAGATACGTACTTTAATTTAACACAGCAAAATAATTAGGTGAATTCTAAGAATGGTTAAGTGTTGTTAAATAATTAAAAAATGTTACTTTAATTTATAGCAACACCTTTTTAAAATGTTATACTTATGGTAACCATTCTAGCTTAATTATACTAGAAGGCACCAAATAATTATATACTTGTTACCCTTTAGGAGCATAATAAGCATACATTGAACTCATTTTGGCTGTTTGTATATATATGTTATTAAAGATATAAATACAGGTAAAGATATGGATAAGTCTTAGATTTTTGTTTATAGTATTATTCTGTTCATGGTTATTTAATAAACAAACTGCTACTTACAACAATAATAAAGTCTTGTCACACTAGGTGGAGTCGACTGTATGGATCAAACGACGCCATTGAGCTCTATCATGTATTATGTCTATAGAGAGACCGTTTTCATGTAGATTTCGTTTGATCACCTCATGGATGGTCTTTTTAGGTCTTCCTCTTCCTTTCACCCATTGCCCACCTTCCATCTCATCCACCCTCCTGACTGGGTGATCAGTCGGTCTTCTTCCCACATTTCCAAACCATCTTAGACGCGATTCTACCATCTTTTCGATAATAGGTGCTACTCCAAGTTTCTTCCTTATATCTTCATTCCTTATTTTATTCAAACGTGTGTGACCACTCATCCATCGCAACATCTTCATCTTTGTCACACTTAGCTTATGTTCGTGCTCCCCTTTAGCCGTCCAACACTCTGTACCATAAAGCATAGCCGGTCTAATAGCAGTGCGGTAAAATTTACCTTTAAGTTTTACAGGTACTTTTTTATCACATATAAAACCAGATGCACTCCGCCATTTCGACCAACCTGCTTGAATTCTATGATTTACATCCTCTTCAATTTTTCCATTATCCTGTATAATGCATCCAAGATACTTAAAACTTCTAACTTTTCGTAGGATGTTATCTCCAATCTTCACCTCTATATTGGAGTTTTCCCTTTGACGGCCAAACTTACGTTCCATATACTCCGTCTTGCTACGGCATATGCGTAGACCATACACCTCTAAAGCTTCTTTCCATAAATCCAACTTCTTATTTAAGTATTCCCTTGACTCTCTCATAAGGACGATATCATCGGCAAAAAGCATGCACCATAGCACAGACTCTTGGATATGCTCTGTGAGCACCTCCAAGACTAATATGAAAAGGTAGGGACTTAAGGATGATCCTTGGTGTAATCCTATCCCGATAGGAAATTCCTCTGTCATACCACCTTGAGTCTTCACACTATGGTGTGACAGAGGAATAAAGGAGGAGGATTGTGTTAGGCCTTCTACAGCTAACATAAAAACTAAGTCGAATCTTCATGACATGAAACAAACTGCTACATAATTAATAAAATATCAATCAACAATAAATTAATAAAATAAAAATGCAAAATATAAAAATCACATAAAAACTTATTATTTGAAATATTGAATAGTAGAAGATGATCAATATTGAATAGTAGAAGATTGATCATCTGAAATGATAAAAAATAAATCATTAAAAATAATAGAAAACAAATCGTTCAAAATAATAGATAATAAATCAACCAAGATAGTGGTATTAATTTAATGGTAAAAAAGTATTGACTCAACAAATAAAAGTGTTTGATAACAATAATTAAATAGTTATAAATAATATAATTTTCTTTTTAAATTTTTATTTATATTCATTCGTTACTATTACAATAAATACATAATATTAGATTTATTGAATATTAGTGTACCACTAAATACTTTCATCATCTAAGAAATCTCCTTATATTCATTCATGACATCCTAAACATGTTTCAATTAAGTTTTATTTTTGGACTGAGAATTCATTAGTTTTTCTTTTTTTGTTCATGAATTCATTAGTTTGTTTGAACAAGTATTGAGTGTTCAAATTCTGGCCTTCATACACAAGAATCCATTAACTAAAAATACACCATAAGGTGGTGTTTTTTCTTTGGTGTCTTGCAAATGTTTTTGGTGTCTACCCTAAAAAAAAATTACTTGTGGAAATAAAAAAGACCGTAAAAAAATAATAAATACATAAACTGGGCTTGATAAAAAAAAACTTATTCAAATATGCTTCTGATTTCTGAAAGTACTCTATTGGGATATCCATCGACTTGTGCTGAATGCTATTTGCTATGTGTTCTGCATATGACCAAAAAATTGGCCATCGTCCATTTCACTTAAAAACATAAAATACAATAAAATAAACAAATGGTACACCTGAGTCCTGACTATCTATCATTGGCTATTGGGGACTTGGGGTTCGCACAAGCACGAGATAAAACAAAGTCGATCACAGCGGAACACATCTCATCCACCGCCACGTTCGCCGTCGTATCTACAACCATCTTCGACACATCACCAACATCGTATTCCGTACATCCACCGTATCCTTCTAGAAGCTTCTCAATTTCCCTCCACGTGGCAGGCTTATGTCCTTCTCCATCTCGCCGTTCCAACCTCCGCCGCCACTCTTCCTCGGAGGAGGGACGACACTCCACCACCACTACCTTTGCGCCTGCGTGGGCGGCGATTTGGCGGAGGCTGTCGAGGTGGTGGCTTCGGGAGAGAGGGGAGTCGATGACGACGCTGAGGCGGAGACGGAGCTGTGTGGCGGCAAGGTGCCAGAGTGCGTCATACGACACGTCGTTTAAGAGGGAAGGGGGAAGTGAGTGTGCGTTTTGGAGAGAAACGACAGCATCTTTGATGTCGTCTTTATCAAGGAGTGGGATTTTGAGGGCTGAGGCTATGGAGTGTGCTAAGGTGCTCTTTCCTGTTCCTGGATGACCCTTCATCGCTATTATTACTGGTAATTGTATTTTTTCTCCCATGAAATTCAATTCAATTGAATTAATTACACCTTTCCTCTGGACACCAAAAAAAAAAAAATTACACCTTTCCTCTGGATCAAGAAAGAATATGCAGAGAAGTAAAGAAGAAATTGACACGGGCCACAACCAAACAAACAATAACAATTCAAAAAAGTGTTCCAATCTCCCACTGACCCACTCCCACATTATACGCAACCTTATCCCTAGTCAAGGGTAAGAAATTCGCATGGGAAACCCTGTACCAATCAAAGACACCGAAAATTCTTGGGCACACAAAATGCATTTCCATATAAGTAAATTAACCACATAAATGGTCAAAATAAAAATTGAAAAAAAAAAACAATTACCTTCTCTTTTCTTCTCAAGCACCGATCCACATTCCAAGAAGAGAGAAGACAAGAGACAAGGACGAGGGAAGAGAGAAAACAGAAGATAGAAGCCTAGGAAGAGTCGAATATAGGTAAGGTGAATAGACGAAGAAGAGAGTTAAGCTGTGTAGTCGAAGGGAGGTACGGTAATCACCTTGTCTTTGACCATCCTCTAATTCTTATTTCCTAACAGCATAAATGCCGTGAGCGAAGCCGTCAAAACAAATCGTGATTTACGAGTTGACTCGGATCGTCGAGCTAATAAAATCATAATTTATTTAAAAACGAATCAATTTAACTCAGATCGTATAATTTACGAATTAGATAGGTTCGAGTCGAACGGACGGATTTGATTCATCTAACTCATTTTTTCACTTTTTTTATTTTTTTAATATATAAAGTCTATTTTTTTCATAATCTTTCTTTTAATTGATTTTTTTAAATTTTATATAATTTAATATGAAAATATAATAATATGTGATAAATATTTTTTATTTTGCATGAATATAAAGTAAAAAAAATGTCTAAAATTATGTAATAATTTATTTTTTAAGAAAAACAAAATCAAAAACGAGTTAAATGGATCGACTCATTAACCCAAGCAAGTCGAGTCGAGTTGGTACTTTCTTAGCTCGTTTAAAATATATGTCAACTCGTTTTTTAGATTTTGGCCTGTTATTCGAGACAGGCTGACTTGAATTTGGCCTGATGACCCATTTGACAGCTCTACATATGCGCAATTAACTTTCGATTCAATTAAACTTTTTTTTTTAATTAGTGCTAAGAGATTTAAAAGATGAAACGAGATATACTTTTATGGTAATGTTATATGTATAACTATTTTGATTAATAAATTCTAACAAAATCATTTATTTTTGTACTAAATAAAAGATTATTTTTGTGTTAAATATCATAAGAAATAGTACCGATATGAATTTTTATTTGACACATAAATAATTTTCTATATAACATGGAATAAATAATTTGATTGAATTTTATTAGACAAAATAAGTGTATATCTAAAATTGTTTATATTTGAAATGTTTTTTGAAGACATGGCTATTTTAGTCAAATATCCTTGTTTTGTAAGCTTATTCTTAAATTGCACCTGTTTTGAAACAATTGACACAACTGCTCCCGTTTTGCCACGGTGGCAACTGGTGGTTCCCATCAGCTGCTGACTGGAGTGATGACATCAGCATGTAAATTTTATCTATTTAAAAATAATGCATTACATAGGATTTGAACTAAGGACCTAAGACCATTTCCAGCACGAAATTCATTCCAATTTCTGTTGATGGTCCACTTGTCATAAAAAGTAATTTCACATCAGCTTTTGCATCATAAATAGTAAATAGGAACTCAACTCTTTCCTTTCTTCTCCAATGGAAGGAACTGACTTTAGTTCCTGTTGCGGTCTCCCGTTATTTAATTAATTAAAATTAAAATAAATTAATATAGTTATTAAATTATTTTTTATTAATATTATCAAAATTTATAAATTAAAATAATGTAATATTATAAAATAACTAATATATGAAAAAGATAAATTATTAAATAATAATAATGATACACGACATAAATTTTTAAAAGTAATTGAATTTGAAAATTGAAATTAAAAAGGTTATGTAAATTTGGATTTTGAAATGTAAGTGTAAGTATTAAGGTATGATTTGAATTTTGAGAAAAAAATTATAAGTAATTAAAAAAATAATTAGTTTGGATCTTTTTAAAATACAAAAAAAAAAATTGAAATTTTAGTTGCAAAAAATAAAATAATAATAATTTGAAAAAGGTTGGGAGAATTGTAAAAATAAAAAATATATAAATAACATTATAGATATGATCAACGTTGCTTGTGTAATATACTAATATTAATATTAACTATGATAATCTTTAATTTTTGTTATTTAAATTAATTATTATTATTTTTTAAAAGTATTGAATATGTTTCAAAATGTGAGAGGTTTGTTGAGAGAGGAACAAGCCCCTCCGCAGAGGAACTCTTTGTCCTCGATAAATAGCAGGGACTCCACTTGAATTGCTTCCAAAGGGTGGAACTCACTTTTTCCTGACAACACAAGGAACCGGGACTCAAACTCAATACCATTGGAGTTGCTCTAAAGCTAGTGAACAAACCTCACTACTATTAGGTTAAATTAATTTTTATTACATGAAACGATATAATTTTTTAATTAATACATAGAGTTTGAAGTATTTTATTAAATATTATTTTTATATTTATTTAAATATTATTTTATTTTATATTCAATCTTTTTGAAATTAAAATTTTTTATTGTATAAGAATATTAAAATAAATATTAAATTGTAATTATTTGATATATATATGTTTAAAATTAAAAAATAAATATTTTTCTTAATATATTACAAAATTATTGATATTTTTATTTTTGCAAACTATTTTCAATATTATATTAATATTATTATTTTTAATAAATTAAAAATAATAATATTATTGTTTTTTGAATAAATTTTAAAAGTGTTAATATTTATTATTTTTTAATTTTAAACATGTATATTAAATAAAAAAAGTTTATTTTAGAAATATTGAATATAAAATAACATAATAGTTAAGTAAATATAAAAATAATATTTAATAAAATATTTTAAACGCTGTGTATTAATTAGAAAATATAATATATTATTATATAATATATATATTAAAAACATCACTTCATGTAACAAAAATCAACTTAGGTTAAGTTTATTTTTAAATAGGTAAAAAAACTAAGAGCAACTTTAATAGATCCACTCGCTCATTGTAATCCAAGTATTAAAAGTAACTCATTATCAGCTTTCGCATTTTAAACAATAAATATGATCTCCATTGGAAGGGACTAACCATGAATTAATAATTACTAAATGTATTTTTAAAAATGTAAGAAAAAAATTTGCAAATAATTAAAATAAATATCAGTATAAAATGAGCATTAAAACATAAATTATACATATTAAAAATAATTTAAATAATACATATATTTTTATATAAATACATAATAACTTGTTTTATAATTTTTTATTTGATATCGAACGAGTTTTTTTATTTTTTTAATATTAAAATATTGCAACAATCTTCTCTCTTATGGCCTATCTTTTCAGGAACGAGTTAAATATCAATTTAGCCTCCCAAAATTTGAACTTTTTATCAATTTGGCCCCTCAAATTAGAAATGCATCAAAATAACCCCTCGTTTTTAACTCGTGTATCCTATTAATCCTTCCGTCGAGTTCGTCAAAAAGACGCTGAGCTGGCCGTTAACTTCGCCACGCAAGACAATGAAGAAATGATGTTATCCATTTTTTCGCGCCAGCACATCCCAAGACAACATAGTTTTATAGTGCAGGAAGTTAATAGACCCATTTTCATTTGATCTCAAACGTTTGAAAACACAAGTCTCTTCCTCTTCCGTTGTTCTTCGCTGCTGCTTCTTCTTCTTCTTTTTTCTTCTAAGAGGATTTCTGAGAGTGACGATTTCGGTTGTCGTAGATGACGTGCGACAGTATTCTGACGGTGGGGGTTCTGGGGGAACTTCAATGTACAACTATTGCTTTGTGGACGTGAGTAACTAAAACCAAAACCCTCTAGTATAAATGCTCTGATATTAATCACATGGTTAATGAATCTTAATTTTTTTTCTTCGATTTTTGTGTTTAGGGTTCATAGAAAATATATTTGTGATACGGGAATCAGCTAAGTTTAGGGGGATTAGGTCTCTGAGTTAGGTTTTGTTTTTTGTTTTTGTTTTTTTTTTTTTTAACTTAGGGTTATCTAATGTGTTTGTACATGGATTGCATGTTCCTAATGTGGTTTGGGGGTGCTTTTACTTGGAGATGTGATGTCTGGTTGCTGTCTGTTGGGGACTTGGGGTTAATGAGTAAATTACTAAATTGCTAAATAAAATGATACTAAATTACTAATTAACATGTAATACACATAATAATAAAATATTAAAATATCTTAAAATTAAAATAATTCTAGATAAATATTAATTAAATTAAATTAAATATTTATTTTTATAATATTTATTTTTTATATTTATATAATACATTATATAAATTATTATTTTATTTATAGAAAAAACATTACCGTGCGTTAAAACACTCTAGTATATATATATTTGAAAATTAAAAGTCACAAACAAAACATGATTACATGAATAACTTAGATACTAACGAATTTAAAGTTTAAAATTTTGAAATGGTAATAAACTATCAATCTATATTAGTTTTTTATTTTTTAATACTTAGAGATTAGATTTATATACTATCTATTTTATTTATATACTCTAGTAATATTTTATTTTTTATAATGTTCCCTTTTTTTTTCACTTTTTTGAACAGCCAAAATAAATGAAAATAAGGAAAAAAAATTTGGCCCACAAACATATTTCAATTATATTCATCGAACGGCCTAAAAAAACTATGGATGATGACACGATGATAACCGTTGGATCTAGGTCATTGGCAATTTCAATTCATTCGCTAACTTACCCTTGTGTATATAATCCTTCTGTGCGGCGCCTTTTCTCTCCTCTTCTGAAAACCCTAACAAAGCAGAACGCGGAAGCAGAAGGAGCAGATCTAAGAAGAAGATGGTGCAGCGTCTTACATACCGGAAGCGGCACAGCTATGCCACGAAATCGAATCAGCACAGAGTGGTGAAGACTCCTGGTGGCAAGCTCGTTTATCAGAGCACCAAGAAGAGAGCCAGTGGACCTAAGTGCCCCGTCACTGGCAAGAGGATTCAGGGAGTATGTTCCTCTTTCTCTATTAATTTCATGTGCTTTGTTGTTCATGGTAGAAATTGTGTTTGTTTTTACTTGCTTTTCAATTGTTTTTTGTTTAGCTTGTAGCTACTGTTATTATTAGGTTTTTGGTTTTGCAATTGGTGGTTCTAATAAGGAAATAATGACTACTGTGTTGTGTGTAATGGGAGATGCATGAAATGAGAGTGTTGTTGCATTTTAGAAGAATCTGGAAACTGTAGGTTTTTACATTAGGGTTATGTGTTAATGTTAATTGTTAATTAGCTATTTAGATTTCTTAAGGTCAATATAAGATGAATATATCGGGTCGTTTGTAGCGGGAGCACGGAGCAGAGTCAGTATTTTTTTGAAACATAAAATGGAGCCATTTTGTGTTTATGATAAAACTGGGACTCTCCAGCCATCAATGGATTTGCAGCGAATTGTGTCTATGGACAAATGTGACTGGCATTTGCTGCTTTAGGTTAATGTTGTGTTGCAGTACTTGTCTGATATGATTTTGAATGGATTTGTGCTTGTTTCTGCTTCAAATTAGTTTTATGAGACTAGTATATATATGTTGTTTCATTATATTTATTCGTACAGTTTTGAAAGTTTGATTCTTGTCTAGATGCAAATGTCTATTAAATACTAAAGCATGAGACAAGGCCACACAAAATTATGACTTTTACTTCATGCAAAAACCAAGACTTTCAAATGGGCAATGCAAATTTTGATGATTTCGCTTTTTCAATTTTTTCATGTACAGTACAAATGATATCGTATATAGACATATCACTTTTGTTTTAATTTATTTCATTTTAAAAAAGACAGTACTTTCTATACATCTTTGCTGGTACAAATTAGTTTTATGAGATTGTTATGTTTCATAACACTGTTTTGTACAGTGTTGGCAATGTTTTCATACTTCTCGGTGCTAGGTAATGCAGTTGAGATTCCTGTTTAGTAGTTTTGCTTGTTGATACTTTTTCATGAGTTTTATGCAAACATGATATATGACATGGTGCAGTGGCATCATTTGGTCTATGCAAACATGATATATTCCCAGTTACTGGAATTTTCACCTCTGAGGCATATTTATTTTATTTGTGTATTGATAAGTTCATACCATGGTGTCTGCAACGAAGGTTTAATTTTTAATAATGTGATTTGTGGTTGATAATTGCAGATTCCACACTTGAGGCCGGCCGAATACAAGAGGTCAAGGTTGCCTAGAAACCGCAGGACTGTTAACCGGGCATATGGAGGAGTTTTGTCCGGTAGCGCTGTCAGGGAAAGGTTTGTTTTCTGAATTGGGGTATATTCTCTTCTATAGTAATTATTTTTTGGTGTTTGATGCTTATGAGCTCTCTGGTTCTGTAGGATTATTCGAGCCTTCTTGGTTGAAGAACAAAAGATTGTGAAGAAGGTCTTGAAGATCCAGAAAGCTAAGGAAAAGCAATCCTTGAAGGCTTAAGTTTGAAAAACACAATGAGATCATATCTTTTTGGAGGACTGTTAGGCTTGAGTGATTATAGTAAATCACAAATTTTCTTAGTGCTATTGTGGTGTTCATTGTTCTTGTTGGCTTGTCTAAACACGTTCCAGTCCAACTGTTAACTTTGTCGACAAATCCATTTCATTACAGTTTTGTTTATCTCAATTTTCTATACTTCCGTTATTTTTATCTTGATCTTGATTACTTAGATATTACTTATCTCGTATCACTTTGGAAATTTGGCACATCAACATAAAACAAATAATATGGCACATCAAGTATATTATTAAACTGAAACAGCACATTTGCACTTAAATTTAGTAACATATGAAGACTACTAGTACTTGTTTCCATGTCTAGCGCTTCCTATCCAGCACTACTAGAAAGTTCCAAAGATCAGATATCAGTTGTGGAAGCAATCTTGCTTTTAAGTATAGCTACAACCTTGTCATGGGGAGGAAGTGTATCCTTCATAAGAGGATGCTCCTTCAGAGCATTTACCCACATGAAAATTTTTGGGTTTTTGGGTCCAATAATCTCTGAATTAGTGACTTCATGGAATGCTTTGTAGTTGTAACCATTCACACCCATAACAATGTCAAGGAGTCCCATTGTTTTGCCGTTGAAGAAACTGGATTGCTCAGGAAAATCTTGCTTGATACCTTCTTCAAGCACTCTCTGCATTTCTTCCATGTCTTCAATTGCCTTTTGCTTCTCTTCTCCTCTCAGTAAGAGGATGGGATAGCAGGCTGGCATGATCTAAACATGGAAATGACTTTCATGAGGAAAGATAAATCTAGTTCATCATGGACCAGGTTAGGAGATTCTAAATGGGTGGTTGGTATTCACTCCGTACCTAGATAAGAGGAAGTAGGGAATCTGAAATGAATTATATGAAATTGCACACCAACCCTTGATGACGTGTAAATGGTGAATGATTAGTAGGCAATAATCACATGGGCAAAATCATGCTTAAAGAATTGGGATTGGGCTGAGGTGTTTTGGGCCTAGGCATGTCTATAAAAAAGTTATAAGGAAATGTAGTGTAATATAAAAATCATTCATGGTTCACCAAAAATAAATAAATAAATAAAAAAAAATAAAAATCATTCATGGCCTGATGAGTCAAGTGTTGGCCGAAGTTATTTTCGGAAAAGCAGTAGATAATAATAATAAAATAATAATAATAATAATAATATGAAAAAGTCTTGGAGCTAATATATTTGGGAGTCAATGCACTTAATGATAATAGTAGATGAGTTATGAATGATAACTCATATATTATATGGGTGATCGCTTTTATTATGTTTTGATTTTAACATTTTTCAATTTCGGATGATAATTTTTTTTTAATTTTAAATGACAACTTAATTATTGATTTTTTAATGTTGGTTTCGTAGCACATTTGATTTTCAGAGAATTTTAAATCAGACACGTTAATTTTCAATTAGAATTAATTACATTTTAGTTTCTAATGTTTTTCATAAGTTAAATTGGTCTATAACATATTCAGATTGATTCCAAAAGTATTTTATTTTAGAAATCAATTTAACTTATAGAAAAAAGAAATGAGAAAATTTTGGTAGTCAATACTAAGGAGACAATAGAAAGTCAATATCATTTTTTTTTCCTTTTTTCTTTTCCCATTTACTACCCACTATTTTCCTATTTATACTCATTGGCTCCCTATTGATCCCCCTAACATTGGTTTCGTAGCATTATTCAAAAAAAATTAAAGACTAAAATATAATTAACTTTATTTAAAAATTAATGTGTCTAGTTTAAAATTTTTTAAGGACTAAAACAAATATATAACCAAAAGAAAAAAATTCCCAGCCACACGTAAAGAAAATACCGTTGCGCAATTGGGGAAAAATTGTCCAAGTAGTATTGCAAAAAAGCATGAAAAATAGTGGTGGTTACGACTTAATAATAATGGAACTATACAGTGTCAAATTATATATAAAGCATAAGGAAATATCTTACTAATTAAATGAAAATTCCATGATTTTGGCAAATTGGAGGGAGTCTATATAAGTAAATTGGGGAAAAGATAAATAGGATAATAATACAATTAGAAAAGATAGAAACTTGATAAAATCTTAATAAAAAAATGATAAGGTTGATATCAATTTAAAAAGTGATAATTTAAAAAAAAAATTATAAGCACATTAATGGCAACTTTCAAATTACGCAGTGAAGTGGATAAAAGAAATTTTTTTTTTTTTTTGAGCTAAAGGATGAAAGAATTTTATATTATATGATATGATTATGTTCTTTTTTGGGTTTGATTGTATGATAATGTTGAAAATATGATATGTTTATAGCTGTGTGATATGTCTTGCCTTCATACACCTTCCCTTACTTCGGCCCAAGTCCACAAGGCATTCAAGGGATTTGCTTAGCGTGCATGAGAATCACTAATTAAGTTTATAATTAGTTGGCATAAGTGCAATGCACGTGGGCCATACTAGGGGTTTAAAGTCAGCATTTTGTATTTGCATATTCACCCAAGAGTTTGACCTATTTACATATTTCTACCTGATCCATACCAGATCAGATTATTCTTTCTTCATTCAAGAATTTTCCTCTAAACATAAGTAGCAAAATTGAATTTTTTTTTATTGGTATTACAAGTTTAAAACGGGTAAACATTCAAAAAAGATCTAACTACAAATTAAACGGGGTAAAGTAGACCTACTTTCATCATCAACAAAAAGACTAACAAGATCATTAGGGTGAGAGTCCCCAAAAATAAAATAACTATTTAGATGTAATCTCATGTTAACAAGGTAATCAGCACACCTGTTATCCTTTCTGGATGTTTGCACAAAACAAAGAGACCAAATTTTACTTGAAGTTAGTAATATAAAACAACACAATTATTATTATCATTTTTTTGGATAGTTTCAAACAACACAAATTTGTACGGGAAAATAATGATGTTAATAGAATTTGTACCTTTTGATCAGTGTAGTTGGTCCAGAAACGGACCCTAGCCCTCTGATAAGGATCCTCTGGCAAGAGTTTGGGAGCATGGTTCCAAACCTCATCAATATATTCTAGAATGATGAGTGACTCACAAATTGGCATGCCATTGTGCAAGAGTACTGGAACCTTCTTGTGGATAGGATTGTACTTGAGGAGCAACTCGCTTTTGTTTGACAAATTTTCTTCCACGTATTTGAAGGGTATGCCCTTAAGTTTAAGGGCAAGTGCTACCCTTGATGTGTATGAGCTATACCATGTCCCAAACAGAACAACTTCGCTGGGTTTATCTTCCATTGTTTGTATTGTGAGGCTTTGGGTTCATGCATGGTTAATCATTCTGACTTTGGGGCTTTTATATCTATTTTGCTAAGAATTTTTCAAAACATGTATGTCCATAAAGTCAAAACAAGAAAATATATTAAGTAATGAACAGCGTAACGTTCTAAATTACTTGGTGGCTACGCCTTTATTAAGTGTTGACTATATTTTCTTGGACAAAAATATTGGAAGATAATAATGTTTTGGTGTGAATGGTGTCATTCGTTTCAGTCAACGACAAGGTATCGAGTGTATTGATAAATTTTTCATTAGCTTTTAGGTAATAGGACGAGTGATTTGTGTAAATACTTGTTAATATTTCAGTCTTGTTAACCTGACATTTTCAGAGTATCATAAAACATGTTTGAATAAAAATATTAAAAAATAATATTTTGGAGAGAAGGTTTTAGAGAGGGTAATGCGAAAGAAAGATTTAACAAAAGTGGCATAAATTAAGGAAATTGAGAAAACGAAAATTAGAAAAGTATGTGCATCTAATGTTGATTTTGAGATGAGAGGCTATAAAGATGGGGAAGATCTAATGTCTATTTTAAAGGAGCAAAACCAATATAACGTTGAAAAGAAGAAAAACAAAATAAAAGAAGAAAACACGTAAGAGCAAATCGAAAAGAACAAAATTATATTAATGTTCTTGTCAAAGAGGACATAAAGAAATGGAAGAACATGGCATTTATGAAGGAGAATATTTGGAGTTTTGGATATTTCGCCTTGGAATTAGGTATTTTTAGGTGTTTCTCTAGTGTATGTTTGTTTTATTTTTGTTTGTTGTGTGTTGGACTAATGTATGTCTTTTGTGATGGTTGTGTTTTTGGGAGTTTTGTTTTCCTCATTTATCCTCCTTTGAACTTACTCCCATTTAGATTGAGATTGTAACTTAATGATTTTAAAAAATATTAAAAGATAATATTTTATTTTACATTCTCAACGTAATAAATACATAAAAAATTAAAAATATGTTATTCTTATATTTTTAAAATGTCTTTAAAGTATTAATTAATAAATTCTTAATATTTTATATTTTTCAATTTTTGACAGGAAAGCAACAATTTAATGAGTAAAATTAAAGTGGACTCTAACTAGTCTAGATAGGATAGTTTTATTTATTAGTTTTAATAGAAATGGCATTAGTGTAATTGGCAATGAGTATATTGTATTTTCTTTTTTGAAATTCCTCCATATGAAATTATCTGTTCCCTTATATTTTTCTCTAATTTCTCTCTAAATCTTAATTCTCTCTTGTTCCACCGTATTTCGATTTTTTATTTTTTGATAATTGTATTTGGATTTGACATGCTTCCGTATTAAACCAACTAACCAAGTTATAGCAGCCCATCACAAAGCAGCCTCAAACAACACACAGGCCCAACAACAAGAATAATCCAATTCATTCACACAATACATTTTCACCTCTGTAAATTATGTACACTACATTCACTGCATCTTCTACACATTTTGGCATCTTATGTTTTCTGTTATCGCTTACTCTTCTAGAAGGTAGTGAGTCATTACTCATTAGGTAGTTAGGATTTTTATCTGCAATATCTACTAGAAAGATATGCTGAGCTGTTTTGATCCATTATTTACTGTAATATATGTATCCATCCCAAATCATTGGGAAGCAATGAGAATTTACCAATTCCATTCCAATTGCTCTGTCTTTGCTTCTGCTATTTTTTCTTTATATTCCGAATCAACTCTCTAGCACTTGAATCTTTATCGCCGCTATTCAACTCAGCAACAATGTTGGCTTCGATTGATTGTTTGGAGATGAATGGGAGCTCTTAATTACTGTAGCTTCTGATATCATACGTGACAAACTTGAGTTCTCCTCACCTTTTCAGACAATTTATGTTGCAATCTACCCGTCTTCGTTTCATCTTTATTCAAACTTGCGTTAATGGGATCATAAAATTTTCTAGGTTTCTCCTTGAAGTCTTCAAATTCTTCGGCCTTGATGTGAGATCAATGAAAGCACCAATATGGCACCCATTAATTTAACTTACAAATTAATAGAATAATTATAGAAAAGCTTCTCAAATAGTATTAACTTACAAAATTGAAGTTTGTTGTGCCAATGGTATCTTCCAACTTAGCATATCGATGACTGAGTTTCATTTAAGGATTTGTTGCTGACTAATGAGTTGTTGTATGCACAAGATAGTATATGTGTTAGATGAGTGTATTGTAATGTTTAGAATTGAAAATTGTCCAATTTATGGAAGAAAAAAAACTACACAGTGTGCTATAGTGTTGCCATTTCTCTGGTTATACATTCTTCTTCTTTTTTTTTTGGTGTAAATAATCTTTTAACTTAGTGAGACACTTGTCGAGCAGCCAATGCTTCACTTGTCGAGCACTGGCTACTACAATCTTCTCATTACTTTCTTTTAACATAGGGGATTGATATTATAAGAAATGTTTCATGTATAACTAGGAACTCAGATATTTTTGTGTTTTTAATCGTTGATATTGAAACTATTCAAGAAGAGTCTTTACTATGGTGTAAGAGAGGTAACTTGCATGGCACTGGCACAATGAGATCATATCTTTTTGGAGGACTGTTAGATTTGAGTGATTATAGTAAATCACAAATCTTATTAGTGCTATTGGGGTGCTCATTGTTCTTGTTGGCTTGTCTAAACACGTTCCAGTTCAATTATTATCTTTATCGACAAATCCGTTTCATTACAGTTTTGTTTATCTCAATCTTCTATAATTCTCTGTTATTTTTATCTTGATTACTTAGATATTACTTCATTCTTGCTCTTATCACTTTGGAAATTTGACCCATCAACATAAAACAATAAATTTGGCACATCAAATCTCTTTATATAGAATGGAAACCGAAACAGAACAGTTGCACTTAAATTTAGTAGAGCATATGAAGACTAATAGTACTTATTTCCATGTCTAGTGCTTCCAGTCCAACCCTACTACAAAGTTCCAAAGATCAGACATCAGGTGTAGGAGCAATCATGGTTTTAAGCATAGCAACAACCTTGTCATGTGGAGGAAGTGTATCTTTCATAAGAGGATGTTCCTTCAGAGCATTTACCCACATGAAAATTTTAGGGTTTTTGGGTCCAATAATCTCTGAATTAGTGACTTCATGGAATGCTTTGTAGTTGTAACAATTTACACCCATAAAAATGTCAAGGAGTCCAATTGTTTTGCCGTTGAAGAAACTGAATTGCTCAGGAAAATCTTGCTTGATACCTTCTTCAAGCACTCTCTGCATCTCTTCCATGTCTTCAATTGCCTTTTGCTTCTTTTCTCCTTTCAGTAAGAGGAGGGGATAGCTCGCTGGCATGATCTGAACAAAAGTAGCAAAATCAAAGTTAGTAAATATCAAACATCACATTTTTTTAACGGATAGTTTCAAACACAAATGTGTACAGGAAATGAGGAAAATAATGATGTGAATAGAATTTTGGATTCCAGGTGAATTTTATGCTCGACTCTATATATAATTTTTACCATTTTTTTGTGACAATAAAACAATCTTAAACAGGAAGAATCAAATCCTGCCGAAGAACAGGATGAAGATCACATCAACGCTCAGCAATTTTCATCATTTATCTTTACAATGCTTTTATATTTATGTTTTTAAGGTAACCCTTAAATAATGTTAGTTTTAAAGGATGAATCAATTTGGCATTTGAAATATTAAATGCCTCAATTTGGTCATTTGGTGTATGAAAAACACAAATGTGTCAAAATTCTTTGGACTTTGGAAGCTGTCCATTCTGGCCACATCCTTAGTCAACTTGACTCATGTTTGTACTCTTTTTAGAATGATAAAAAACGGAAAATAAAAACGCAAATCGAACATATTCAAAATCTTTTAGGATCAAATTAACTTGTGCAATCTTATAAGCATCATTCTTAGAATTTGAGTATTTAATAAGCAATTTTGTATGAGAGGGCAAACCCATAATCAGTAATGTCAATTATGTACCTTTTGATCAGTGTAGTTGGCCCAGAAACGAACCCTGGACCTCTGGTAAGGATCCTCTGGCAAGAGTTTGGGAGCATGGTTCCAAACCTCATCAATATATTCTAGAATGATGAGTGACTCACAAATTGGCATGCCATTGTGCAAGAGTACTGGAACCTTTTTGTGGATAGGATTGTACTTGAGGAGCAACTCGCTTTTGTTTGACAAATTTTCTTCCACGTATTTGAAGGGTATGCCCTTAAGTTTAAGGGCAAGTTTTACCCTTGATGTGTATGGGCTATACCATGACCCAAACAACACAACTTCGCTGAGTTTATCTTCCATTATTTTTTGTGTGGCTTTCTGGCTTAACTTTGGGACTTGTATATATAGCTATCATGCTAATAAGAATTTTCAAAACATTAGTGCATAAAGGCGAAACAAGAAGGTTCTTACTTGCTGGTTACACCCTGAGGCGTTACAAATTGACCAAGTTTTCTTGGACAGAAAGATTGATAGATGATAGGCTGTACTTTTGTGCCTCCAGTCATTTGTTTTAATCCCCCACAAGGTATTTATAGTCGACTATACTGACTAACTTTTAGTTTTTTTGGTCAAAGACTAACTTTTTGTTAGCTTATATATAAAACGAGGAGTGATCTACCTCATGCTGCCAGAGCCCAGAGGGGGTTCCTCGAATTTCATGATTTTCACGATTAAGGTTGGGTCAGCCTGCTCTATAATGGCCCAACTCAAATAAAATAAAATAAAATAATAATAATAAATTTGTGACCAAATGAGTTGGATTCCATGAAAATGTGGCCTAAGTTGGTATCCATGAAAAAACCAAAAAAAAAAAAATAATTAATAACCGGGCTGGGCAATAAAAAAATTAAATAATAGCAAAATAAATAATAAAAAGTTACAATTCCAAAATAATAATGATAATAAAATTAAAAATAGATAAAGTATAAGATACTAACTTTTAAGCAGCCAATATAAAGTTACAAACTAACTTTAGGGTTTGGGGTTTACGACTTATTATTTAGGGTTTAAAATTTAAAATAAATAAATAATTAAAAAAATTGACTAATATTAGTTAAAAAAAATTTGTTATTTAACATTACTCTTAAAGATAATACATTCAAAAAATAAATGTACACATTTAAAATTTATCTTTGGATAATAGATTTTCGAATAAATAATTATTTCTAACCATAAAAGATTTGAATATTGATAAAATTAATCTTGAAAAACTAAATGAAAGTTATACAAGTCAAAAAAAAAATGAAAGTTATACCTATAAAAAAAAGTTCTGTTTGAACAAATCAAATCATTAAACTTAGAGTTGATTTCATTAGAAAAATTTAAATTCCCAAATTATTATTATTATTATTATTATTATTATTATTATTATTTATCATCTTTCCCATCCCAACCCTTCAATAGTTCGACTTGTTCCATTGCCATTGCCCAACCTTCATAGTGGCCATCATCAACATTATTCATGCTTTCTAAATTTGGGTAACTTTTATCTATAGATATTTTTTCCTTTTTAATTTATCTATCTGGCTATCTTATGCAAAATAATTTTTTTTTATGAGTTAATAAGAATCAATTTCTATACTTTTAAGTCATGGAATCTCTAATACCATGTTATAATATTATTTTTTTCAAAACTGTAAACACATATAAAACAAGATACAATAATGATTACATTTTTAACAAATAATTGGTAGACAACAAATTTCATTTTTCGACATATAATTTCAAATGCATAATACATAATAAAGTTAGAAAAGGATGCCAAATAATACTCCTACATGCTTAAAAAAAATTGTAATTAAACTGAACGCAAATCTAGGTCAATAATTAAAAAAGGTAGTCAGACTCACTAGCTAGTTGCTACCTACATACAAAACAAGAAGTAGAAATTAAAAAAAAAAAAACTATGACTTCCTAAATAATAATTTATATAAAAAATGATTTAGGTGTAGCACTTGGTTGTGGAATAACTAGGGCAAGAAGAAGCATCCCAATGCACATTATTATAATTTGACTTCCATGCATCCCCAGCAATATTCAATGGCACACCGAATGGAAAACCAAAGGATCTCAATGTCTCCAAATCTTGCTCATCAACACCACCATGCACATTATTATTATTATTCACATTTAAATTATTATTATTTAATTTCACCATTGCATCATTATTAGCATCATCATAAAATTGGTGTATCCCTATTTGTGACAACCCACCAAAATTTGTATTAGTTGTTGATGAATCATTATCAGAGGATGAGAATATGAAGCTATCACTACTATTATTATGGTCTCCACCATTTGATGATGAAAAGGGTAGGTAAAAATGATCAAGTGCTTTGTAATAAATCAAAGGGTTGATAATGGATTTATATGAGGCAGCAGCAGTAACATCTAAAGGACAGAAATGATTACTAACATGTAAGCAGCAATTAGGATTTTTGGTTAGTGGAATAATATTGTTGGTGGTTGATGAGCAAAATTGGGTGTTAATAATTTCTTGAGGATTGTTATCTTTGGTTTGAATATTATTGTTATTATTATGATCAGGGGTGGTTGGTTCAGCAGTAGGTAATATAGAAGAAACCCAAGATTGAGAGAGAGCTCTTTGTGCTGTTGAGTTTGTTTTCTTGAAGATCCTGCATATTGTCCATGATTCCTGCAATTTCAAACAACAGCTAGAGTTAAATCATTTTATATATTCATACATCATACATTGATGTATACCTAATAAATGTGATGTAAGTGTTTAGTTTGCATTGCTTTCATCATTAGTTATAGTCTTATGAAATAGTTGGAAGTTGATTTTGTGTATTAGTTTAAGTACTTGAATAATAGATAATTTATAAGAGAAGAGTTTAGATATAATTAAAGAAATTTAATAGTTGTATTATCGAAAATGGAGAGTATAAAAGCTCTGTGATTTCAGTATTCTTCTAATTGATTACAATGAGAACTATATATGATAGCTTATATATGGTAGTTTATAGGCTTCTCAAATTGTTCTTCTAGATAAATATCTTAAATATTTTTTAAAATTTTTTTAGATCTTATATTGATAATATCTTAGATATTTATTTTAAATATTTTTATATATATCTTAAATATTTCTAGTTATTAATTTATTTATTTGATTTCTCTATCCTAATATCTAAGGTATTTAATTTTACAAAATAATATAGTGGAAATTCTAGATACTTTCCCAAAAATGTAGCATAATTAATAATTACAGCATCAGCATTATATTAATATCTATGTTATCACTTATTAATTTTAGGATTTAGGATTCATGTTTACTCACATTGGGTGGAATAACGGTGTTGTCCAAGTACTTGTTTTGTGAAAGCAATGAAGAAGAAGAAGAGTGAGAAGGTAGCCTGAACTCATGCATCATCCAATCAGTCTTGACCCCTTTGGCAGCTCTACCTTTGTAGAACACAAGTGATTTCTTCAGTCCAATAATACACTTTGAAGAAGAAGAAGAATTAGAAGAACCTTCTGATGATGAAGATGATGAGTATATAGGCCTATCAGTCCCAGTGGCTTTCCAGAACCCAGCACCAGTAACTCTATTTGGCCTTGCACTGTTCCTGTACTTTCTGTCTCTTGGACAGTAGAAATACCACTCTTTCTCTCCTGTGCTTGCCAACTCTGCATCCACATAACAATAATAACTATTAGGAAAAAAACATTAGAGCAGAAAATGCTTAAGTCTTTTAAGGTCAATACAAATATATAAAATTTTTTTTTTTTCAGTTAAGAAACTTAAAACAAATCAAATGCGCCTAATTATAAGTTGATGAGGTTGAGATTATATATTAAAGGTTTATTATATATTCTTTAATTTTTGGTGGCTTTTATTTGTAATAATAACATTTTTGTTATATATATTTATGTATTTTATTCACGAAAATTTATTTATTTTTATATTTAAAACCAATAAATAATATATTTATCCATAAATATATATTATTTTATATAATTTTAACGTGTCTTTTATATTTTAACGTGGATTATAACATCTATTTTATATTTTTTGTTCAAGAATATGTTATTAAGAAGTGAATGAATAAAAAAGAGTATGTATAGATTTATGTCTTACTTGGAAGATCCCAAGGATCGTATTTATAGATATCAAGTTGCTTGATGAGCTCAATGGACAGTGGTCTTTGCTGAATCTTTCTCCTCAGGTAAAACCCAACAAGTTCTTCATCAGTTGGATGAAACCTAAACCCTGGTAGCATTACTTCATCTCCAACTTTCTCACCATCGTTATTATTGTTATTGTTTCTCTCCTCCATTTCTTAACAAATTTATATATCTTTGCTTTCTTCTAGCTAAGAAAACAAAGGTTTAGGTCCTAGCTACTAGCTTTATTTTGTGTCTCCACAAGATCTTGTAATCAAAGGAAGAAATTAAAGGTATGATTAAAAGACTTTTTGAAGAACGAAGATTAGAATTGTGGAAGGTAAGAGGAAATAATAATGGGAATGAGATGAAAGATAAAAAAGGGAAAAGGGAAGAGAGTAGTGATAGAATGAAGTTGAGAGTGAAGAGATTATATGGATGCATGGTTGGTGAGTAGGGGTCTGCACCCGAAGGTTCAGCCGCCATTTCAGGTAACTCTTAAACAAATGTTTTTGTGTTTTGTGAGAATCTACCAAGTTTGCCTCAAAACAAGAACCAAAGGGCAATAGTAATTAGTAACGTTATCAACACAAAAATTAAATAAATAAATAAATAAATAAGAAAAAAGAAAAATATAATTTCACTACTCTTAATAATAATTAATAAGTATGCATTCCACGAGATAAAATAAAGCTTGTATATCCTAATAAAATAACATTTGCCATAGAGAAACAAATTTCTAACAAAGAAATTAAAAGATACATTAACTACCGGCAATATTAGATGGCCAGTATAATTCATTATGTTTTTCAACAATAGTTAAAAATGTTGAAAAAACAGACTTTTTTAGTAATTTTTTTAAGATCTTTTAAGAAAATAAAAGTAATTTGCATTTTATGTAAAAATATATTTTTATCAATAATTCTATGTGAACAAATGGTTTTGGACAACCAAGTGCAACCAAGTGATTTATTTCTATGCTAAATAGAAATTAAAACTATTTCGGTGTCAAATAGAACTTTATTTATGTGCACTTTTTTATATTATTTGACATCGAAATAATATTCTATTTAGATAGAAATAAATCACTTGGTTGCACTTGGTTGGCCAAAACCACTTGTTCAAATAGCATTACCCGTTTATGAATTATATATGATATAGTAATAGAATTAATCTATGTGTACCATTATACACACCTGTACACACCATTCAGTAACACGGAAAAATATGAACATTAGTACATAAATTTACATTTTTCTGTGTTAATGTTTATATTTTTCCGTGTTGCTAAATGGTGTGTACGGATGTGTACAATGGTACATGTAGTATCACCGATAATAATATAAAAGTAAGTTTTATTTATTATTTTAAAATTTTTTTAAAAGTGCAAAAGATTTTTTTAAAGGTATAAATTGTAGCTTTCGGAAAAAAAAAAGAATATATAGTAATTTTACTTGCATTAATAAAATTTTGCCAAATATTGTTAAAGTAATGATATCCAAACAAACACTTATTAGTAATATAGTAGGGTTTACTCAATGAATTTAATTTTGATACGTTTAGGTAATGTCAATGTCAAGTGAGTAAAAATAGTTTTTTTTATTGATTCGGTGATTGATCATTCAAAACAATGGATATAATTATATGACTGTGTAAAATATTCTACACCGTCAATACATTAAAATTAAATTCTTAATTAATATGTAATTTAAGGATACATGTTAAGGTTATTATTAGTAGAAATTTTTAAACTTTTTATTTTAACAAAAAATTTAATTTTGATGCACTGGATGTAAAAATATTTTACACGTGCATCAAATTATATGATGTCACATTTTTAAAAATAACTTTTTTCATTGATCCCGTGATTAATCATCCAAAAAAATAATTATGATGATTGTATAATTGTATAAAATATTTTATCTTATTGAGTACATTAAAATTAAACTCTTTAATAAATGTATAACAAATTTATTAAACATTTAATAAACCTTATATTTTCTATAAAAAAAATTAATTAAGTAGTAATTTTATACTAGGTTGTACCTTAAATAGCATTTATTTTTGGTGTTTTGTCTACGAGACATATATATGACCTAAAGGTGGAATCTCAATAAAGCACGAAGGCACCAAAATTTTGATCGGCTTCTTGGGATTGTGATTTTATATGCTTATTAAATTAGACATATTAATCTCATGAAAGTTTTGGTCTAAACACTTGAAGACGAAGCCAAAGACATGACATCAAAGTTCCAAGTAATAATAAATGATGTTTATAATTGTATAATGTTTGAAACTTTGAAATATCATTTGGAAACGTGCATGCATGGATAGACCCTAAACCAGATTCCAAAACTGATGAGCTCTCAGTTTTTATATATATGATAATGATAATAATTCAACATCGAATTCCAGTTAGGATTATATTATCAATTTTGAAGGGTTTCTCAGAATCCGATAATCCCGTTTCTATTCCATTCCCCACAGCTTCTATTCCACAGATTTTGTCAGGCTGAAATATCATTTTAACAAAAATAATAGTAACTATATATGCCCTATGGTAATATACTAATCTATAAACACCAATGTCAAATTTCAAATAACAACAAGCGAACGTGCGATCAAAGTCTCGTATGGTTAAAGGGACCACTTTTCTCTTATATATAATCTACCTTTTTATTTATAAAATGTATATAATAAAAATCATGAAAAATGTGAGGTTAATTCAAGATGACATATATACAAACATATTTTAATTTAATTATTAAATTAAAGGATGATGGGTTTCAATTATCGTACAAATAAAAAAGAGAAGTTTTAGGTAACAAACATTTTTTTCTTTATTTATGTATTATTTTTAAATAAAAGAAAATGTTGTTGTTGTTGCTGTATGTCTTATTTTTAAAACAACACTAACCAACTCTTCTTTTCTATGTCACACTAAAAGTATTGGCCCACAACAAAACATATTCTTTTATGAAGAAAAGTTATAAAAAAACCAATATTTTTAGTGTAAAAAAGAAATTAACTAGTGTTGGTTCAAAAGTAAAGTAAAAGTAAAAAATAAAATATTGACTAACGTGATCTTTTTTAATAAATTATATGTAATGACAGATATTTTAAGAAATAAAATTTGTATATACACAAAATTTCCTCTCATAATAATAATAATAATAATAATAATATGGGAAGTTACTCAAGATGAGAAAAATCTTTTAATTCAAATGAAAATTCATGAGTTCAAGTCATACAAATAGGAAAACACTTTGTTTTTTTATTTTTATTTTTTTAATTTAGCTAACATATGTTCTAAACATACACATTATGGTTAATAATTTAATATTATTGAAATTTTTTTTTTAAAAAAAATTCCAAAAATGTATAATAATAAATACATTCAAAACTTAATATATTTTTTTTATATATATATTCCTATTAAAAGTGTCTTTAAAAAAATATATTTATACACAAATTAAATACATTTGGGGAGGTTTGTTAGTTAATTTCTATACATATATTTTTTAATTATGTGGAGTTCTCACTCTTTTTGTTACCTTTTAGTTGTCCAAGTTAAACCCATCCTCTCATGTATTCATTTTATTATTCTAATGAAATAAAATACAACTGGCTTCCGTTAAAAAAAAAATACTCATATATCCCAATTCTTATTATATATGTAATAGATAATACACATCTATCCAGACTAAAATCTTTTGCTTACTATACTACTTTATATAAACTTTTTTCAATGTTTCAACTTAATTCCAGTCCTCGTTTAATTTTTTTTTTAACTTTCTAATAATTCCGAGGCATATTAACATATGTCCTAAGAATATATATTTTACTATAAGTTAATTAAAAAGATAAATATTTTTTTATTTTCTATATATTATACACATAAAAAGTTAAAAAAATACTTTATATATATATATATATATGCCTGAAAAAAAAATGTGCCACAAAGAATTATATTAACAAGGACACATGCACGTGAAGGGGGACACAAAGAATTATACTAATTTTGAATGCCCAAGTGGTCGTCCTTTGATTAGTTATTAATTAATTAAAGGAATTTAATTTTCATGTAAGTATAAAAAAATTTTACACAAATAATCAATCGTACATCGTTTTATCAACAAAATAATTAAATTTTAAAATCAATTTAATTAATTATTGCAATTGTGAAATGATATAATAGAAAAAATGATTATATCAATAGTTAATTAAATAATTTTTAATGTATCTTCATCCTAACCAATTGAATTTATTTCAATAGTTATATATTAAGGAAACAAATTAGTGCATTAATTAGTATGTTAGAGAGAAATTCAACAATTAAAATAAAATGAAGAGAGTGTTTTTTTAATTTCATATCGATTTTGTTATTTTTTAAAAAATAAACTTATTCTTGATAAGATGGATTTAATTTCCATGCATCGTCAGCGTAAAAAAGTTTTACACATGCATCCAATAAAACATTATCATATTATTAAAAATAATTAATTTTCAAACCCACTGCTTCTAAAGTCATATGAATGTATGAATCTGATTGGATGACTGTGTAAAATCTTTTATCATGCATCAAAATTAAATATATACAAAATTTAACCACACAATCTTTTCCTCCAAAACTAAAATTCTCCAAAATCAAATTTGTGAACATATCTTAGAACACATTACATACTATGAAATTGGAAATATGAGAGTCAAATGGCAAACTTGGGACTCCAAATTCATTGAAGCTCCCCAAAATCTAGCCCATTGTTGGAATCATTTTTGTCTGTTCCTTGACCTAGGGTTTGCTTCCCAAACGTGAAACCAAAGTTTAAAATCTGAGTCAAACTCCCAATAAAACTCAAAAATCTATGCCTCTTTCTTCGTGTAAGTCACCGCCAAGCCTTTCAAGAAGGTGCCAAAAGTCCAATTACTAAGTGTGTATTTAATTGGATTGGTGTTATCAAACTCAAATTTAAGTAAACTTGATTTTATAAAATTGATTTTGATTAGAAGAGAATTTGTATAAACATAATTTTTGTTTGGCAACTTCATAATAAAATTGATTTTGATAAAATGAATATTCTTTGAATAACAAAAGTTAAAATTACTTTTCGAAACAGAATTACTAAAATGTACATGAAATTAAATTATAATATTATTATGATTTTAAGTATATTTAACTTTTGTTATATATCTTTAGTATTTTTTTATATTATATTTTTTATTTCAAGTACTCTTAGTACTTTTTTTTAATACGTTATAATATTTTACTGTTATTATTATTTATAATTAATTATTTTTGTTTAATTGATATATCCAATAGAAACGATAAATTATGTTATAAGAAAATAACAAGAATAAATATAACATACAAAATGATGATTATAAAGGTATACAACATCAAACAAAAATAATTAAAAAATATAAAAATATAAAAAAATTCTTAAAAAAAATAATAAAAGCTCTATAAATAAATAATACATTTAAAATAAGGTTGGTAGAAAAAAATAATTTTTTAATTGATATAACTTCATAAATAAAATAATAATAATTCCATAAATAAAACAATAATATTAAAGAAAAAATATTAAAAATTAATAATTTTATCATATAAACAATGAAGGACATAAAAGGTATAGTTTATAATTTTGGAATACGTGAAATTGTTAACGTGAAAATGTTAACGCAAAAGCTATAATTCGTAGTGTTGGGATAACGGGAGTTTGAAGTGTATAATCATATTTGCATTTAGAGGAGCAGAAGTTGCCAAATAAAAAAATAAAACTTTCAAGAAAATCAAACACACGCATTGATGATGCCAAACGCTAAACCACATGGATAACAACAGCAAATTAATGTAAAACAAGGAGTTGCCTTTTGCTAATTATTAAATGACTTATTTGAAGTTTCAAAAATAGATGCACCTTATTAGTGCAATAAATTGGGTTTGCTTTGTGTTTCATCACTTTCTCCAGAGAATTCCACGTGCACTAAATTTAAAGCATATGTGGGAAAGACCTAGCCTTCAAATGAATGCTTAATAATAATTGTTAATGGAAGATTTTTATACAAAAAATTAATGTCCTTCCATTTTAATATCCATCTCATCTAAAAATTTTAATAAAGAAAAACATGTTCAATTTATTGGGAGTACTAATTTAAAATATTCATTTTCAATCTCTTAATCCACATCTTTATATATGATACGTACGTGAATATTTTGGCGGTGCACATACACGGTAATTATTATAAAAAACGATGCTATGATAAAAAGTAAAATATCGGTGAAGAGTAAAATTATTATAATCATAAAAAAATACTTTTAGTTAAATCTTTTTTCTAAAAAATCAGAGTTAATTTAATATAAAATAAATACAAAATATTAGTATCTAATATTTGTGATAGTAAATAAAATATACAATTTACAAATATTATAAAATTTAAATAATCAAAAGTAATTAAAATAGATAGATATTTATTCTTTTTAATTTTAAAATATTTTGATATTGGCAATATTCATGTGGTACATTATTAGAACTTACTGTAACAAACACGCCCATTATCGACGGATTTATTGCGGATTTTGGGAACAATTACCGGTGGATTTCGGTTATGATTTTTTACAAGAAAACGTTACCAGCAAATTTTATAATCCTCCAGCAATTTCTCCGCTAAATGATGGAGTGACATTAATTATTTTAGGCGCCAGTAGTACCGGTAGATTTATTGGCGAAAATTTTCGCCAGTAGCGATAAAACCAAAATGTATTGTTTCATTTAGTGGATTTGAATTAGTAGCGAATTTTTTCCCCAAAAAATTCACCAGTAAAGTTCGAAGATAAAGCCATCGAGGCTTCTTCTTCCTCATGTCGCCCACCCCCAACCCTAACCTCCATCTCCCTCTTCTTTCGCCCCCAACCCCACCAACACCCTCGCCGCCGCCACCTGATGTCCCCCCATCACCCACATTGCCCCAAAAACTAAAGGAGAAGCTCTCTCCTCCATGGTGTACGTGCTAGCCATCTGTAGCTGTCGTGCCTACCGTCGTGTTGCTTCCTTCCTCAACCCTATGTCATCGTCATTCAATGAAGATATATTCATTTGTGTTTTTGTTGGTTTTTGTTGTTGAAAACCCTACCTCAATCCCCTCCATGGCTACAGTTAATGTATGTGCCACTTACAGCTGCGCCGGATCCTAGAGGACCACCATTGAAGGCCATATTTCTTTCAAGGTATGTCCATTTTACTTTAGTTATTTTTAAAATTTTTAATTCTACTAATTATTTTAATTTAGTTATATGTATTTTGGTTTTAGAAGTTGAAATTAATTAGTGTTTAGGGATTAAATATGTTTATAGTGTAATTAGTTTAGGGTTTGTTTATTTGGTTTGGTAAAAAAATTCAATTAGATAGTAGGTTGGTTATTAACTTATTATTATGTTATTAGTGTGATATAATTGTTAGTATTGTTAAACATGTTAAATTTGAAAGAACTTGTTTGGTTATTATTATATTTTATTTTGTTTTGTCGTTTAATTTACTAAATTGGTTAGGTGCGTAGGTTTTTTTTTATTATTTTTGTGACTCTACTTTACTTGGCGGGTATTGGTCGTGCTAATCAAGCGCGGGCGTGGGCTGTGAGTGCTCCAGCAAGACGTTGGACCCGTTTGCGCTACTTTGAGGTTTCTTTTCCAAATTATACATAAGCATGTTATTAGGTTTATGTTTTCTGTTAGACTTAAATTTCTTAGGATATATTTATAGATGGAACTGGGAGAAGCGATACAGAAAATTCGTCCCTTACTGTGCATTACCGTGACCTTAAGGTGGCCTAATGGCACCTTTTAGACCCTTGTTTGCTGGAAATTGGGGAGTAATAAGGAGGTGTGCACTAGAATGGCTAGGATTGATGTGATGCTTGCTAACAATGTATGCATGACACTTGTAAAGTTGAATTAATTGGATTATGTGTGTTGTTGTATGTTTCTAAAACAAGGAAAACTCTACCAAAATTTATAAAAATATTTTATTAGCTAGTGTTGTATTGATTGATTTATAGGGTGTATGCCGCACAATGATTCCGTGCAATCAGTTGTGGAAGTATGATAAGGATAGCGACCAAAGAGGTAGAATAAATCTCGAATTCTTTGAGGGTCTTGATAAATTTGTTGAAAATGTATTTAACTTGGAACCTTTTAAGTTGAAAGGGGTATGTAGGTGTTCGTGCTCAAAGTGTCAGCTTATGATGTATTTAGTTCCTTCTAACATAACCCTACACTTGTACCTTGATAGATTCAAACCGGCTTATTGGGTTTGGACGAAACATGGTGAGATTGACGAGGAGAGTATCAACTGTATTGAATTAAGAAACAATGAGGACCAGGGTCGGTTTAGGGTATTTGACGAAGTTAGTAACCCATACTTAGATGGGTTAATTGGGAAGATAATCATGAATAATACAATGAGATTATACAGGATATCAAAGAAATTGACAATATGGTAATCGTTGAGGTAGAAAATCCTAATTCGGAAGTTCACTACTACAATGCTCTTTTGTATAGACGGCAGTTTCTGATGGCCTCATCACGCGGAGTGTATTGACGGCCTCGCCGTCCATAAATTTCTTAGAGCCATCGGGAATAATAACGGGAATTGATAAATTTCGGAGGCAAGACGTACGGACGGCTGAGCCGTCGGTAAAAATGTAATTAGAATTCACGCTAAAAAGCGCCATGACGCCCCCTTATTATAGACGCTTCATCCGTCGGTAATATTAATAATTTACCGATGGCAAAGTTGTTGTTAATGATAACGTCACCAAATAAAACTAGCTGCTATAATTACCAACGGCAAAGTCGTCAGTATTCACCAATGAGTTATTTTGGTAACGTCACCCCTCTACCGACGCCTAAGCTGTCGGTAATATTAATAATTTACAGATGGCATAGGCGTCGTTAAATAGCTCGTCGATATTTTAATTATATTACGGACGGCTGAGTCGTCTAAAACCACGGACGAGAAATTATTCATGCGGCTCTACTTATAGACAGCTTAGCCATCGGTATTATTATAAAGTGAAAATTTAAATTTCGCGCTTCGATAAATATTACCGACGGCATTCATCCAAGTTATCAACGACATTCATGATCAGGCAGTCGGTAATATTCGTTTAGTGAAACGTAGTTACGTAGCGTTGCGTTAATGCACTTGGCTGCCGGTATTAAAAAAACACGGGACGTACCGACGACTCAGTCGTTAGTAAAATTAAAAATCGTCTTCATCAGCGCGGCGATTCCTTTCTCCCCCTCATTTCGACAGCCACACACACAAACAACTCTGCTTCTCTCTCCACCGCCCCCACCACCTTCAGTCCTTAGTTTCTCCATCCTCAGACATCCGTTTAACATTCCTTCAACGGCATTGGACTCATGGCGAGTTTCTCTTCAGACCACTGGTTTTTTTTTATATATGATGGAGCACTTACAAATTTATTTGCCATACTTTGATTTGTGTTATTACATTGCGTTGTATACTTTCTGTCACTGAATAATTATGTTGTATCATTTTATATATTTATATGCTAATCAAGAATGTTTTTCAGTTACGTACTTTAGATTAGTAACAAGGTTTACGTAATTAGATATAAATACAAAACAGAGAAATAATTCTAATTAATTATGGTTCAACCTTTTGACATGGGGATTTTTCCAACGGCTAAGCCGTGGGTAACTTAATGAATTTTAATGATTAACATAATTATTAACGACGGCTGGGCCGTCAATAATAATTATTAATTTTGATAACGAATTTATTTTTATAGATGGCCAGGGCATCGGTATTATAATATAATTTAATTTGATTCGACATATAGTTACGGACGGCTTGGTTGTCGATATTAACATCAATTTATTTCTTAAATTTGACGCATAATTATCGACAGATTAGTCGTCGGTAAAATTAAATTCATATTACCGATGGATCATCGGGGCCGTCGATGTGAAATACCATGGAATTTTTACCTGCGCCATTTTACCGACGGCTTGGTCGTCTATAAAATTATGTACAAGCGGCTTGGTCGTCGATACGGCCGTCTGTAAAATTAATGTTTCTTGTAGTGCAATACAGTTTAGATGGATGTATCCGTTTGATCAGCTAATTGGAGCATACAAGCGAACCGTCAAGAACAGAGCTCGTATAGAGGATTCTATATGCGAGGATTTGCTTGACAAAGAGACTTTCCACCTTTTGCTCATTCTATTTTTAACCATATGTGCAAACGCGTAGAACAAGAATTGGAAGAAATGATGAAAGGGGGAAGCATCATCAGATAATGCAACGCTAGCAATCTTCAATCAGGAGGGAATAACGTTGGGGGCTGGAAGCGAGTATTGACTCGAGGAATCAAGTAAGTTTCTCGTCTTTTTTTATTTCTTTACTTCCTAGAAATTCCGTGTTATTTTCTTGAAAGTAATTGTTTTGAATGCATCTTAGGTTGTTCCAATAATCGAACCCTGATGTGGCCCTTGAGCAATTCCCCATTTGGTTTAGAGAGTACACTCAACACACAATTTAGACGAAAAAACGAATACAGAAGTTGTGGTTCATAGTTAGGGTCTACTGAACAAAGCTACGAGTTATTCAATTTACCACGTCAATGGGTATAGATTCGACACCCTACAGTGGTCGATGGGGGAAAAATTGATAACACCGGGGTTTGTGTCCTAGAGGAATCCGACAGTAGCCAAAGTGATTGGTTTGGGGTTTTAACAACATTCTCCAAGTTTAAACTTTTTGTGGCAAAACCTTTCGAGTTTTTTTGTTTAAGTGTGAATGGTTTGATTTGAGTCTGCAAACTAGTACTAGGAAATACAAGGACTACAACATCAACGAAATCAATACCTCTGAGAATACAGACACCATGACCCATCATCTTTTGACAGAATGCCCGACAAGTGTATTACTTACCTTACCCCGAAAGTTGCCCGACAATTGTTATGACCACGCCATATTCATCAAAGAGTCGCTGCAAAGAGAGATTAATGATGTTTCACATTCTTGCAAATCCAACTTGCCAAGTGAAGTTTTTGATCCAAATGAGATAACCCAATATTCAAAGAGTTCCAAATTAGGTGAGATTTGATGCAAAACGAAGGCAGTGATTAGAATTTTCTGGAGATAAATTACAACGGAGCACAAGTTTAAAGTAGTAAGATTCAAAGCGAAAAAAACATATACGCAATTGTTTAAGCTCAATCAAATCAAGTGCTTTATATATCTTCTCTGGAATATGAAGGTTTAGGGGGCGCCAAAGCTAAAGCCAATTTTCATTGTTCTGCCACGTAATCTTTCTCCTTAACAACCACTTATTGCCACTTATAGTGGATGTTAAGCTAATAATTTCTAGTATAATTTTAAAAATTCACTACTTAAATTTAAATCTTTACATGATCACATTATGTGTTAAAAGGCGTTACTTTTTACACTTATTTATGAACAAATAATAATGTTTGTCATCTTGTAATGATTTATGTAAATCAATCTTGCTATTTGAACAAGTGATTTACTAAACCAAGTGGTTAACCAAGTAATCTACAAAAACCATCACCACTCTCATTAAGGAGCGCGTGTTTACAGGGAGAGGTTACATTCTGAAACGTACTCTCACCACGTACTCTCAACACCGCTCTTCAAGAACATTCGATTCATCGTTGTCCTCCTTCGTCAATGTCGTCTTCTTCATCCTCCATCGTTGTCGTCGTCCTCCTCCTCCTCACCTTCTTCTTCTTCTTCTTTTCTGTTTTATGTTCCTCCTCCTCCTCCTCCTCCTCCTCCTCCTCATCCTCCTCCTTCTTCTACTTCTTCTCTGTTTTATGTTGATGTTGTTGTTGTTGCTACCGCTGTTGTTGTTGCTGCTGTTGTTGTTGCTGTAGAGAAATATAAAGCAATGATGCGCAGAAATAGAAAGCAACATTGTGCAAAAACAGAAAGCAATAATGCGCAGAAATATAAAGCAACATTGCGAAGAAACAAAAAGCAATAATGCGTAGAAATAGAAAGCAACATTGTGCAGAAACCGAAAGCAATAATGCGCATAAATAAAATATTCTTCTTCTTTCCTTCCTTCCTTTCTTCTTCCAAGTCTGCATCTACATCTTCTTCTTCTTTTTCTTTCATTCATTTCTTCTTCCATATCTGCATCAGCATCATCATCATCTTCTTCTTCTTCTTCTTCTTCTCTATTTTATATTGATGTTGATGTTGTTATTTTGTTGTTGTTGTTGCTGCTGCTGTTATTGTTATTGTGCAGAAATAGAAAGCAGCATTGCGCAGAAATAGAAAGCACTATTGCGCAGAAATTGAAAGCCATACTGCGTAGAAATGGAAAGCAATATTGCGCAGAAACATAAAGAAATAATGCGCAGAAATAAATAATTATTCTTCTTCTTCTTCATTCCTTCTTCCAAGTCTGCATCTGCATCTTCTTCTACTTCTTCTTTTTCTTTCTTTCCTTCATTCTTTCACGTCTGCATCTGCATCATCATCATCTTCTTCTTTTTCTTTTTCTTCTTCTTCTTCTTCTTCTTTTAATAACAGGAAACAAAGAAGAAACTGACGATGGAAGTTCCAGATTGAAATCTAGAAATAGAGGAAAACGAAAACAACAATAAATGACGCAAATCAAGCTAAGAAGATGAAAAACGGAAAGAAAAAGATTTGTTTGGTATTTACTTGGTTGAAGCACTTGGTTGACGTTATATCAAGGGATGAGGGCGCGTGAGGTTAAAAGCTTGGCTAACCACTTAGTCAACTAGCTTTATTTATATAAATTATAAGTTGAGATAATATTATAAATATTTTTTATTTTATTGAGGTAAAAATACATAAGAAAACTAAAACAAAAAAGATATATACAAAAAAACAAAGGAGGATACAAAAAAAAATTTAAAAACAAAGGATAATAGAGGAGTTACATAAATTTTAACACACTTGAATAAATTTCAATTTAATTTTTTTTTGTTATGGTCTTGGATGTAGAACTTATATTTATGTGTGAGAAGTCAATACATTATTTTTACTAATTTAATGGAAACATTAGAATATTAGATATTTAATAAATTAGCATAAAATTTAGAATCTAGACATTTAACCTATAGAAGTACTAAATGCTACCATTCAAGTAAAAATCTAACACATACTCATGCAATGATTCAATTAAAATTTTTTATATTAAAATTATGAAAATATTCAATGTCGTGTATAATATAAATATATTCATTATAAAGTCCATCCAATTTATTATATTGAGCATCACAATACTGTTTTACGTCAACATTTTACCCATAAGAATTACATGAATATTATTAAACATAAAATTACTAAAGAATAGATTGAAAAACGCTAGGAGTACAAATTTGAGTACTCTTTTTTACATATTTGAGTACTCTTTTTGTTTTACTATTTTTTCATTCATTTCTTTTTATTTTATAAAAGCCTCTATTTTTATAATGCTGATTTTTTCTTTAAAAAACAGAAAAAATATGTGAAAGAGAATAATATTATTTAAACATTTGGAAATTAAATATTTCTTTTATTATAATTTTCAACTACCTTTAATTTTTAAAAAATTTAAATCTTGACTTCTACAAAAAATTTCAATAATTTTTAGCATGAATAAAGTAATTTCTCCAAAACTTAAGCCAAAAATGGTTCTATATTTTGTTGGTTATATCTTTCAAATATTTTTTACAGTTACTTTTATTTCCTTATATCATACCACAACAACAAAGTGAGCAGCAAATTTTATATATTCATAATCTAAAATTTTAGGTCCATTGTAAATTTCATCTTTAAAAACAAAATGTATAAAAACTAAAAAAAAAGTTTTATTATTACACTTTAAAATTTTAAAATACTCAAAAACATTCAAATGAGAAAAGGAATATATAGCGGTAGATTCTAAAAATCTTAATGTAATAGACATATAAGCAATTTCAAACGATTAAAATAAATTTGAAAATGATCGAAGTTTTTTTTGCAAGAATTTGAGTAAGAATTTAAATCCTACAATGTTTATCATATTTATCATTTTACGAATGGAGGACTATTGACCAGACATATGATATAATAGGTAAAAATATGAAAATATAAGAATACGAAGAAAATAACAGTAAAAAAAATAAAGACAAACTCGTGACTCGTACTCATTGGAGTACACAATGGTAGGATATAAGAAAAAAAAAAGTAATTGTACAAAATATTTGAAAGATATATAACAACAACAAAGTGAGCAGAAACATAATGTATAAAGAATAAAAAGAAGTTTTATTATTAAACTATTTAAAATATTAAAATACTAAAAAACATTCACATGAGAAAATGAATACATACCACTTGTAGATTCTCAAGATCTTAATTTGATAGACATATAAGCAATCACATTTTTGTTTTTCAAACGATTAAAATAAACTTAGAAATGATTAAAGCTTTTTTTTGCAAGAAATGGAGTAAGAACTTAAATTCTAAATTGACGAGACATATGACATAATATGTAAAAATATATAAACGTAAAAA
Source organism: Stylosanthes scabra (assembly GCA_036250425.1). Taxonomy (NCBI): domain Eukaryota; kingdom Viridiplantae; phylum Streptophyta; class Magnoliopsida; order Fabales; family Fabaceae; genus Stylosanthes; species Stylosanthes scabra. The sequence goes on from JASCZI010060418.1 coordinate 396,373, forward strand.
TACGAAGAAAATAACAGTAAAGACAAACTTGTGATATCTGATAACTTAATTTGCACTCATACTCATCGGAGTACATACCTATTTTCATTTTGGTGTAATTATAAATTGTTATTTAATTGCAATATTCTTTTCTCTCCTATTAAAATTAAAATATTTAATTCTTTTTATATATCTTAATACAAATTGAATTTTTTTAAAAAAAATATTTTGTCTAATTGAATTGTTTGAAATATTTATAAATACATGTTTTGGAACTCATTTACAAACGTAACATTTTCTTTAAACCTTCTTGCTATTATATTTTATTTCTATATCAATTTCAAAGTGTTTTATTCACAAGTTTGAGAGATATTCACTATTTGGTTCATAGTTCTTCATTTGTAATCAAATACTCTTTCTAGAGAGCGACCAAATTTTGTATACTTTATTTGTAAGATAAGAGATTGGTTCTCTTGTCATTGAGTTGAGAAATAAACACTATAGTCGATTAGATAAGCACTCAAGAAAAATTTTTGAAGTTGGGATTACTTCGAATAGAGTGGTTTGTCGTGAGATATTCTGAGGTATTAGAATCTAAGGCTCAAAATTATAAACAATTTATCAAGCACCTTGAAGCTTGGTCATAGTAGAACTTTTCGATTGAGATTGAAAAAGAGTAGACGTATGCAAAGGTTGTGCCGAACCACTATATATCTTGTGTATCGTATTTCTATTTATATACATTTTTACAGGTGTCTTGGAAAGTAAAAAATCCTTGTAAGTATTTAAAAATTGACTTAAACCCTTTAAAAAATATTAGTACAAACATTTGAATCGTTTAGATTCAAAATAATTTACATTTCTATAAAAATTTTATATTATTGTTTAAATACTCAATTCACTATTATCCGTGCTTATTGACCGAGCACAATGCTCGTACTTCTCAAGTTCTTTATCCTTAAAGAACCTAGTGCACAATAGTAAGATTCTTGTTAATTGAAATAACCACTAAAAAGAAACATTACCATCATAAACGCTATATAATATTGTAAGAAGGAGAAAGTGTATTTTTATTCCACATATTTTATTTTATTTTTAAATATTACTAATATTTAATTTATTTTAATTTTATCTTTAATATTGTAAATGTATTTTAGTTATTCCTAATTAAAAATATTTGATGTACCACTATCCAATCCATTTAGCTTAGCCCATGCGCCCATCCCACTCTAGGCCTAGCACTGAATAAAGTAGGATAGGGTTTAGTCTCAACCCTAACTTATATGCGGTTAAAGAACCTATTAACTCTAACCCTATGTACTCTCAATTTGCGGGTATCCAACCCTAAATGCGAATCAACAAAAAATAACAAATTAAAGAATATATCACAAATACAATTAAAAGTTTATTTCAAACACCACAATCTATCAACTTAAAAGTATAACACAAATAACACAATCAAATCACAAATATAACCATTAAATTCTTCTATTCTACATAAAAGTCCTTGCTCAAATTAGTAATACAAACATAAATAAAATCATCGAATTCTATTAGGTTTTGTTATAATTTCATATTTATACATATAAGTAAATAGAAGAGACTTTTTATATATTCAATATATAAAAATTACATATAAAAATCATAGTTAAGTGGTCAAAAGACTTTTAGTATAAATGAGAGATTCTTGGTTCTATCCCATTATCTAACATTTTTTAATATAATCATGTATTATATGTATGGAGTGCGGATTGGACGGGTAGGGTTGAGCCTAAATCTTAACTCTACCCTATCCGTAAGCAAACCCGGTCCGCTCTCAACCCTACCCGCTAGGTGGAATAAGGTTGGATACTCGTGGATAAAGTGCATGTTGCCGATCCTACCCCACTCAAACCCCCACCCATCCCACCCAACCATTCAAATCCAAACAGAAAGCACGTTCATACACCCTTTCTCTTCACTTTCATCTTCCACCTTTTTTTTCTCTCTTCTCAGAACTTCATCTCTCATCCGCCTTCTCTGTCTCTTTCCGCCCCAGCAGTCGCGCCGCTTGCCTCCTCATCATCATCATCTCCTCCAGCCCAACGCCAAACCCACCGTTCTCACCATTGTCATCGTCGCCGCTTTCTTCCTCCTCCTCCTTCTTCTTCTTTTGTAAGTGTTGTTGTTGTTGTTCTTCTTCCTCCTCCTCCTCCTCCACCTCCTCATCCTCCATAAGTGTTGTTGTTCTTGTTGTTCTTCTTCTTCTGTGTTGATTTATGTGCTGAGGTACACTAATTTTTTTGATATATGTAATTTCTATGATATCGTTCCTTCTTTATTTTGATGTTTTACATTCATGTGTTTATGAATTTTTCTGTGTTGAGACCCAATTTTTTTTCTGTTGAGATTTATATTGCTTGTTCTCTTCTTTTTCTCTCAGCATAGAAAAATATGGATACCAGCACTTAAAAAGTGGACATCGGCAAAAAAAAAAAAGGTGGACCTTAGGAAAGAAAAAGCACATATTCAATTTTTTTTATGTTAGAGATCCGTATTGTTTCTTCTCTTCTTCTACTCTGAGCACAAAAAAGGTAAATTCCATAACAGAAATTAAAGCAAAATGTCTCATATCGTATTCTTGCATTTAAGTGTTTGCGAATTTTTATGTGCTAAGGTTTACATTTTTCGTGTTGAGATCCACTTTTCTCTTCTTCTCTCTGCACAACACAGAAAAGGTGTACCCCATCACAGAAAAAGTACAGATTCCCATTTTTTTGAGTTGGGGTCCGTATTGCTTTTCTCTTCTTCTTACTTGAACTTCATGAAAAATCAAGAATGGAGAAGAAAAATGGAAACAGAAGATTGATCGGCAAAGCTTTGAATAGAGAATGGAGAAGACGAGAATGCGAAAACGATTTTTGTTGAGTGGGATTGTGTTTAAACTTGAAGAACGATTACTGCCGAGGGGAGTGAACTTGTTAAGTAGGATTGAGTGAAGTTAGCGCGCGTTTTTCACTCTCTCTGTTGAGAGTGGGATTAAGTGAGATTAAGTGGGATGGATGGTGAATTGGTGATGCATGTAACATCATTGTTCCTCTTTATAATACATAAGGTTTGTTATTTTATTTAAATTGTGTTTTGTTTTAAATTTAAATATATGTATTTTTAGGGTGACCAATTTTATTTTCTAAATCTAATAGATAGAAAATATGAGACATTAAATTAAGTGATGTGTTTCTTGCATCTATTTAATTGATCTTAATGGTTATTGGTTGAATAAATGCAGAATTTTATTGATTAAATAATTCTTTTTTTTTATAAGTTATTGATGAAATAATTCTATTGTTTTATTGACGGTAATGTAGGTAATTAATAAAAATTTAGTCAACAACTTAAATTAGATGTTCTATTTCTTTAGATTTTGGATATTTTATTTTCAAGAAATTATATATGCAGTTATATATATATTTGATTTTCAGAAATTTTTGATTATATGGTATAAAACGTTCTATTTTTAATGTTTTAGACGTTCTTTCTTTAGATAAATTTATTAACTGATTTATTGGTTAGAAGAATATTAATTAATATATTTTCCATTATTAACCCGAGAATTAAACTATAGCTAGTATTGGTGATGGGCATGATAACTGATAAGTATCTATTTAATTATTAATATTGAGAAAAGAAAAAAAAAAAAAACCTGTTTTTATGTTCCATCAAGATAAGAAAGCTTTTGTGTATATATATAACTAAATCCTTAAAAAATGTTTGTGTTTTAAAATTATGATTAATTTTCAATATCAAAATAATATTAATTAGGGTAAAATATATTTTTTATTCATGTGATTTACAAAAAGTTTTAAAATTATTCCTAACATTTAATTTTATTCAATTTTATCCATAATATTTTAAAATATTTTCAAATTTACATTTACCATCAAATTTTTTATTTAAACATATGATCAAGATTTTTTTTCAAATTTTACTCTTCTTTATATATCCTCTACCACCATCAACACCTATCAAAAATTTAGAGATTTGATGAGCTTTCGAATAGCATTTGATTTTGAGTACTGGAACTGAGATTAGATGACTAGGACTCAATATTGTGTTTGATGGAGAGGAATTAGAACTAAAATTTCAGTCTTAATCCCCAAAGTTCCAGTATTTTTAGGCTGCGTTTGGCAACGGGACTAAGATTGGGAGACTGGGACTAAGGGACTGAGACTGAGACTAAATTAAGTTTGTGTATTGTGTTTGGATTAAAATGTACAAAACTAAATTGTGTGGAGACTAAAACAAATAAAATGACCAAAATGTCCTTCATAATTAAAAAATTAAAGACCCTAAACACATCACCAACCCACCACCATTGACACCCGCCTCACCTCCATCACCACCAACACTAAGTTGCAGAATCTCACCAAATAAACAAGATTTTATAGGGGAAAATGAAAACACTGAGATTTGATAAATGCCAATAACATTTGTTGCAAAGGAATACGAAGAAAAAGAAGAATACGAAGGGAGGGATGGGCTGCTCAGTGCGGCGATGACGAGTGCAACTACGAGTGCTGGTGCGATAACGACGAGTGCGACTACTCAGTGCAACATACGGCGACTCAGCGAGGTGCGGAGGGACGGACCGAAGCTGCGACGACGAGGCGGGAATACTGAAAATATTGAAATTTTAGAAATTAGGACTGAAATTTTAGTTCCAGTCTCTACTCACCAAACATAATACTCAGTCTCAATCTCTAGTCTCAGTCCCAGTCCTTGAAAACAAACGCACCCTTAGTACCCTCAGATAGTAAGGACTGCAGGCTTAGAGACTAGAACTTTAATAATTTTTTTTATTCAAATACCCCATTCAATATTGAAATTTCAAACATTAGCCTTTGTCACTCCTCCATTGATTTAATTTAATCTCTATCTCACAATATCTATCTCTTAATAAATTTTTAACCAAACACAATAACAAACTTAATTCAGTCTCAGTCTCCTATTATCAGTCTCTCAGTCTTTCTCTCAAACGCACCCTTATAGAAAGAATATATTTTTATTATAATAATGAAAAAGCTAAATATTATTTTGAGTATAAACTTGGGCAAAATATTATTGACCGTTAAATATTTAACGGTAGAAATATAATTAAAACTAATAAAAAATATTATGAGTAAAATTATATTAAACGTTAAAGATATTTTTAAAACTTTTCACGAACTTTACTACTAAAATAAAGACTTTACTCATTAATTACTACTTCTAAAATGTTACCTATTCAATTGCACTATTCAGAAATTAAAAAAATTGCACCAAGTTAGTACTTTACCTTTTTTCCATCTAATTCTTGCTACCTTCGTAAGTGAGATGGCAGCTGCCTTTGACACTGAGCAAAGCGAAATAATGTCATTTCACTTATGGCGTTAAATGATTATAAAAAACGACGCTGTCTAATCCCCAATAGAGATAAAATGGATAGTAATGAATAGGCAGTAAAAATGAAAACAATCCACATTCCACAGGAAGTGCTGAGAATCAATACTATCATTTGGATGACTTTCTTTCTGCAGAACTATCATGAACTCTTCTGTTAACCAAATCCAAGGCATTCAAATTTCTTCTCTCACCTTCCTATTATCTATGATCATAAAATGGTATAAAAGTTGAAATACCAACCAAAAAAAAAAAAAAAAAACCATCACTAAGTTTCATACATCTGTCAATATTAATGAAGATACAATGACAACGTAGGCCAGGAAAAAGAAAATGGCAATCTGTATGAAAAACTTGGGATTTTCCCTCATGTTTGGAGATGTCACCGATCTGAAAAAGCACCCCCAAAAAAAGAGGATTGTATGAGAAAATCACTTAAAGAAAGATGAAAAGGATTTTACCAAATTACTCAACCACAATGTTACCTAGCAATTCGCTGAGAAAGTCTATGAAAAGGTAAACTTTGTATGAACACAATGCCTGGTCCTGTAAGAAGAGCTGTCACAGCATTATCACCCTGCAATTTTGTGGTCAATTCAGATGTAACAAATTCTTGGGAAAGAAAATAAAGATAATAGACTCAAATAAGAAATAAAAGCTATGGCATGCCGAAAGGGTTTCATGGTGGCTTGCATAATTAAATTACTTGCAGCAAGGACAAAAGGTGATTGCATTTTTGTGGAGCAAATTTGACGCATGAACCGAAAATATCCATAACCACTCATTCATTTAATTTTTATTTTTATTTTTATATATCTTTCAAGCATTCTATATATTTTTCAAATCATGATCAACTGTGAATTACTTGGGATCTCAATGGGTTAGTAAAAGTAAGAAGTCACTTACTCCGAACATTGTCCTCCTTGGAGGACCATTATATTTTATTTGGACATTAACCGTACTTGTCACAGCAACAATGCAAGAGACGTCAACAGCTAGAACTTCACCAATCTCAAGATTTTTCTGTACAACTAAGAATAAACAAAATCCAAAGGATCACAGAGAGAAGTAATAAAGTAATATTACACAGAAAATTGAAAAGGTAGACGTTAATCACCAATGACATTTAGAAGTTGGAAGATAAATTGGAAAGAGGGGGGGGAGTTGCAATTGATTTTATTTCTTTCATAAGTAGCATTTTAAGCACTGTTACAGGGAAGAGAATTGTACCAGATCCACCAGCAAGTATGAATGCAAGCCCTTGACCTGATATCTTCTGCCTCAAAAATCCCTATAACAATACAATTGTTGTCTTAG
>JASCZI010060418.1:403096-413576 GCA_036250425.1 Stylosanthes scabra
ACAAGAGGACTTCTTGTCAGATTTCCTTTCCTATAGGGAACCTCTAATTTAGAATTGCTATAATAAAACCAAACAAGTATAACACAACATAGATTAGTTAAGCTTATGTGTAGTATAGAATGTTTGACTGAAAACAATGCTCCAACACAACCTCTTTCCATCTAAACAAACCCATTTAGAAGTCCAAAGCTACCTCTAAAGTCAAATCTTTTATATGGACAGCTGTGGCAAACAGGATTAATACCAATGACATGTTGCAGGTTCAAAGGCCACATAAGCCAATGTGGGAAAATTTTAAATCAATCAAATCTGTTTTTAAAATTTGATGGCTGTGTAACAATTATGTCTACCATCTTTGATGAATGCTGGGTGTATACCCTGCAACCCAAGGTCAGCTTCGAATGACTGGGTTTGTTAAGGGTGCGTTTGGGAGAGAGACTGAGACTGGGAGACTAAGACTGGGGAACTAAGACTGAAATAGATTTGTGTATTGTGTTTGGTTTAAAATTAATTAGAGATAGAGACTGAGAGATAGAGATTAAACTAAGTTGATGGAGCAGAAATAAAAATTAGTATTGGAAACTATAATGTTGATTGATGGTATTTGAGTAAAAAAATATTATTAAAGTTTCAGTCAAAGTCCCCAGTCTCCCGGTCCCTCCAATTTGGAGGTACCGAAAATACTGGAATTCTGGGGACTGTCTCTGTCCAACAAACACAATACTGAATTTCAGTCTCCCAGTCTCAACTACCAAACGCACCCTCAGGAAAGAGGCAAATCTTTGTGGCACCACGCAACATACACCACCATTTGGACTATTTGAAAAACAAAATAAATTGCTTGCTAGACAAGTGATACCAAGTATTTCATCTTTATTAAGGAAGAAAATTAAACATAGGAGACATCCCAGTTACCTCAGCACTAGGAACAACGTTACGTCCCCTCTGATCAACTGTGTTGTTGACTTTCACATCATTGACAGAGCAAAGAAATGCATCTGGCTACAGAAATTCAAAAATTGGTTGTCATATTTTGGTCCTGGTATTGGAAAGAAAAATCACACTAAGAAATTCAAACATAAAAATCAAACAACAATGGCGAACATATTAATACCTGACACAAAATCTCCCCATTAAAGCTTGCTAAATCAATCTGTATTTGCATGAGTAACAAACATATATAAAGAGGGCTTTCAGTCAAATGAATCCAAGCATATGTTTCAGGTGATGAATTTGGAGACTTCAAGCAAAAGGAGTAACAAAATGTTATCTGAAACAAATTAGAAACGCATGTAACCACAAACCGGAAGAATTCTTGCAAAATAAGGCGCAGCAATTCCAACAAATCCATCAGTTTGTCCAGAATTTCGAAGAACAATGCTACTTATGTTTTTACCAAATAGCCACTGCCATATGCCTACTTCATTTTCTGGAAGATAGGCATTTTCCATTTCAATGGATCCAGACATAAAGCACATGGAACCTACAATAACAGTAGAATTAAAGAACATTTTCTCATGAAAATTTGGCATTAGCCAAGTGTGACTTATAAGAGAAACTAACGGTTTAAAGAAAATAGCAACACTTTTAGATTAAGGTAACACTTCCGTAACATAATAAAATCAAACCCTCCAATTTTTCATCCAATGGTCAAAATGAAGAATTTTAACATGAAGACAATGATGAAGTCTTCGTTGAAGTATCCACCACTATGCACATAGGCATAATTCATGTCAATATTTGTACAATGATAAGCATAAGGAAACTTATAGTTAAATCAGAAATCAGGTCTGTGTTTACTTATACTTGATAATGCTCGCCCCCTTTAGCAATTAGAGAAAAGCTTTAAAAAAAAATCAAAAATGTGTTTACAGGCACACAAACCAACAAATCACAAGGAAAGAACTAAGTATTTAAATAACAACAACAACAAAGCCTTGTCCCACTAGGTGGGGTCGGCTACATGGATCAAACGACGCCATTGAGCTCTATCATGTATCAAACGACGAAGAAAAAAATGTTAAGACCAAAAAAATACATTAAAAATCGAAAAATTAAGTGAATTAGTAATCTCATCCCAATTTGATGTTCAAGAGTCATAACAAATATATGCCATGTTAAACAAATAAACATCAGTATACATAACATTATAACAGGACTAAGCCTACATAGCAATTTTGCAATACTAATTATAGTTCATGGATATCATTTAAATCAATATCATATATGCATTGACAGGGCAAAAACTTTCATCCTAAGTCTACAGAGAAAAAGCAATCAGGAAAAGTAAATAAATAAATAAATAAAATTCTAGACTCCCGAATAGAAGCCTCAATGACTTACCAGGCTTTGCAATAATTTTTTCTTGGGGCTTCAACATTATCTGTATTGCAAGAAAAAGGTCAAAGTCAATTTTATGAAGTTGGGGATACTATTAAAAGAAATATGAGAGAAAAAACTGATTTTAAACCAAGGATGGTTGTTCATATACCTGGACCACCTGAGCTTCACCCCCTAAAATCTGAAAAGGTGTGATTGCATCTTGCGGACTCTAAACCACAATGAAGAAAAATTTATCATGATATTGAAGGATACTTCATAAGACAATACATTTTCCTTTTTTTATACAAAACACAAAAAAATTGAGTATCATCCAACATCGTAGTTAGGATCGCAATAATAGAGATACATATTGCACAATTAGTTACGATTCATAGAGGCAGTGATATAAATCGCAGGAAAAATCCTAAACAGTTGTGTATCGCTTCTGAATCATGTGTATCACCGTTGAATCGCGATGCGCTTTCCAGCGATTCTAGAACAAGCAGGCATGGAATGAAACCAAGCCAGGTCGAACACAACCTGGTTCTCAAAAATGAATTTCTTCCCCCATTTTCCCCCTCAATTGAATCCTATATTGCCGCCACTCCTTGCCTCTTCAGTTCCAATTTTTTATACGCATTTAAATGGTAATTTTTTTAAAAAAAAGAGACCCTATTACTTCATCTTCTCCAATCACTGTTCCAACTACACCATTTTGCTTCTTCATCAAACATTCAGAGAAGGCAGAAGAACCTATTGATATTGATTATTGAGTTTTCTATTTTATAATTCAAAGTTTCATACTTTCATACTTCTCTGCGACCGGGTCTTCACTTACTTTTGTTGGCTTGTTCCATGTTGCACCAAAGGGTTTTTTTTCATTATTTTATTATTAAATAATAAAGAATATTGTTATGCTTATGCTTTTTACTCTTCGTTTTTTTCAATTTTCATTATTTTATGTGTGATGGCTGATGTTGATTTGCTTTTATGCCCCCAGCCCTGCACTTAATATTATTTTATAATTTGTATTTTATACTTTTTTATGTGTTATTATTTAGTTTCGTATAGTTATTTGAATTATGGAGGTTTAATTTTATTTATTATGGTTGTTTTATGTATCTTACTTAGGTACACCATATGTATCTTGATTTAATAACCTTGTTATCCCATAATAAGTAGAGGGCCATCAAGTCACTATAAAACAACCCACAAAACTAAAACTTCTTTTGCAGTCTGATTGAGCAATTATATGAATAAAAGATAAAAGATATTTATCTTTACGTTTTCTAAACTGTTCTAGGTTTAATGGTCAGTTCAGCCCTTTCTATTTTACTGCATTTGTTTTCATACTGATTGGGAACTCTAATTCCTTGACCATATGGAAACAAAACCCATTACTAACAAAAAGTATGCTTGAATATGAACGGGTGCTACAATTTCATTTTAGACATCCCACAGGAAATATGTAACTTCCAATATCAAAGAAGCAAATGATCATCATCCCCAGCTCAAATTAAAATTCCCCTGATCTTATCATCATCCTCAGCTCAAACTCAAATTCCATGATCATTAATCATTTAGTGAACCCACCTAATCAAACTAATTAAACACCAACCACAAGTGCAAAAACTCATTTGTATATTGGAAAAATAAATTAAACTTACGGTACTACCACAATTTCACAACATACAAACCCAGATGTGGAATCACTAATGCAGCAAGAATATGCAAGCACTTGATAAAATACAACTTTATATCAAGGGCAAGAATATGCAAGTACCTGATAAACATAGGGCTGAAAAGGTGTTGAGAAAAATGGTGCCGCCATTGTTGAGACACAGGGATTACTTTGATATCACCAGAGAGCTATAGGGCCTGTTTAAATTCAAATCCAGTAAGATATCAATTGGGTTTTAACTGAAAAACTTTAGTTCCATTATGCAATACAGCAATAATTTCTCAATTTAGGGAATTCAATTGAAATACAGTATACATAATTTTCAGATAGTATTTTAAATTAATGGAAAGCACTTTGAACATTATCGTTAAAACAATAATCTTCACTAGAATATTCAACATTTGTTAAGATATGGTGCAACAAACCGAAACAACAATTTAAATTAATCAAGTAAATAGTTCAATCTTACTATTACAGTTTCAGGAACACCTTGTGTTGAATTTCTAAATGTAAAGTAGACAGGTTTAATCCTATGCTAGACAATGTCTTTATCTATTAACAAAATTTCATACACAAAATTGCCAAAATCAAGTTTCAAAGTCAAATACAATTTACAAACAGTATATTTCCCTGCATATCCAACTAACAGTTATCAACTATCTACTTGTCCTTATCATTACCGATTTATCAGAAGATAGTGTACATCATAGATTCAATTCATTCTTTACCTCACAAGATTACTACGAAAACAAAACAGGCTCCAGGTGTTTTCCATATACCTCTAAATATAAATGTCATTTTATTTATTCTCATATCACTCATGATCAGCAAGCCTAGTCTAACCCTAATTCTGTAACCTAAGCCTGATAACGTTGAAATTAGATTCAGAATGTCAACAAACAAACTAAACAAAAATTGAAATTCACGAACAAAATATTATTACGAGATCCAGATAGACGAACAAGTGATCAATGAATGAGCGACAGATCCATACTAACAGCAACGGAGGAACGAGAGAGACAGAGAATTTTTTAGGGTTTTTGAATGAGTGAGGCTTGGAGCATTGTTCATACTCCCATTTCAAAATTTTGGTAACTGATAACAAATACTAACATCTTAAAGTCCTAACAGACTTCACAAATCGCAATTTATACGAACCTGATTCCGCTTTCTCAAATTGATCGATTGAGCAATCAGGCGCCAATTCTGCTTCCGTGAAATCGAAGGCGAAATTAGAGAGAGATCGGTGGTGAGAATTACATATAAAAGAAAATGAATGGACTCACAGAGATTGATGAATGACGAGAAAATTAGAATGTGGTTGCATAAGAAAAGTGTAGAAGCAAAGAGGTTCGGACTTCGGAGACATTTTTCAATGAGACAAATATAATTGGTGACCATGATGGTTCATATCTTATCCACCGTTAGATTTAAATTTTGAAAGGCTACCTTTTTGTTCTGTTTTGTACTTTTGTTTGATTACGAGCTTCATGTTCAGATTATGATGATTGTAGCAATTTGTACTACATATCCAAGTTAATGTAACAGTTTGTGGTTTTTCTTCAATATATAATTCTCACCACTGGTCCCAAAATTTAATAATTCAGAGTTAGTATATTATCATTCTTGTCTTGAGGGGAATAAAGGGCCAACCCAGTTCAAGTCCCACTTGGTGGGGTGCTGGGGAAGGGAATATACTAGCAGCCTTACCCCTATTTTCGTAGCCCACGACCTCAAACTCCACGGTAAGTGAGCTTACCGCTGAGCCAAGCCTTCCCTTGAGGGGAATAAAAGAAAAAAAATGGTGTTATTTTTAAAATCTTGGGGAACAGTTTTACTCTGTTTTTGCTAGAAATCGTCTCACTAGTAATTCCATACTTCCAAGTTTAAACTTACTCTGTTTTTGCGAGAAATCGTCTCTTTTTCTGTGTCCAATATTTCAATCAATAAAATGTTTGCATTTGAGAAGAAAAAAGGTGCCTCTACTAAATTTCGCTTACTAAAACTCAAGCAAGTTTATGTGATTAGTGTTACAAGAGTGATGTAGCAAGTCTTAACAAGTGTCTAGGCAGATATTCAATTTGAGGAACAAAACATGAAGTAGCTAGCTAGATTAATTAGTTGATGTTGTTGTGACTTGTATAACATAAAGATTACATAGAAATTCATACACAAAACCAGTCTAGTACAAAAGCATATGATCATCATTGTATAATTTATTTGCCATTATCAAAATACACATTCTTTGCAAGAGAGAAAGGGAGTAGTTTATACAAAGATATAGATTTGTGCATGCTATTTCCATCAAGTCTGAAACAATTCTTCAATATATTGTCCTTGAAGCTGTTTACATGAAAACAGAAAAACAAGCTCTTAGTGCTGTTAAAAAACTGGTTTACATAACATATTCAAACAGTAATAAAGCACCAAAATCATATAACTTGAAAGACACACTTTAGAGAGTAAATCGTAATATCCGAATGGTTGATGAGAAAATAAATAGTTGCAGATTATATAGATAGTCATTACTGTAATTTTATCTTACTAAATCTAAAACTGTAGATTTTATTATTGATAGTTTAGATACTATATTGAGTCAAATTCGATATAAGTATACCTGAAGAGATGAAAGGAGCAATGTAACTCCAGTGTTCCAAAAAGCATGGATGGTGATGGGAGCTAGAAGATTGCGAGTTTGAGCATATGAAATCCCCATAAATGTCCCTACAGAGATGTCCCAAATATTTGTTATTTTCTTCGCAAAATTGACAAGTATCGGTGCTTTCAGTTTTAATTTTTCCTGCTTCATTCGATTTGTTCTAGAATAAGAATAAATTACACTAGAAACTCTTAGTTTTATTCAATTTTTAACCAGGTCATTATAGTTTAAGAGTTCGTAATGACATCTCATAGTTGTACAAAAACTTTCAATCAAGGTCCTATAGTTTGAAAGTTTTCCAACAACATGAGAACTTACAAACTTTTAAATTGTAGGAACCTAATTGACAATTAAGTGAAACTTTAGGAACATTCCATGTACAGTAATAATTTAACCTATGAAGAAAGCTAAGCCATCATCATCTATTTAATCTGAAGATCAGGTTACCACTCTACCTAAAACAAACAGCTGCGGAAAAGCTTCAGGAGTGAAATGGGCAAGAGCGAATACAGCAGCACTAATGATGATGGCTACCGGTGTTGGAACCCTACAGTGAGAGATTAAGCAAGCAGAAACTATGAGGAGACTGTGCTCCAATAAAACTCAGTAATGTATAAAAGTATTCTAAATAACCCCAGCAACAAGCAATTTGGACCATCTAAACATTTAATTATTTAAATTTGACAAAGCATGAATTTACTACTTGATACTTGATAGTTTTTCATATTTAACAGATTAGAAGAGATAGCTGCTGCATCAAGGCCTTAGTTATACAACAAAAAACCTGACATAGATTGATGAATAACTTGTAAATGCCATGAACCTGAAGTTTGAACTTAAAACAAACTCTAACGAATGCATTAGTAGCTTAAACATAAAACTGTTAGCATATCATTAAACTATGTCTACAATTGGAGATCCCAAAGAAAGATTATTAAACTTGCCAAAATGTACTAAAGACTAAAGTTCAATTCTATGGTTTTATCACACTATATTGGATACAATCTGATCTTTTTGTTGGCAGGGACTGAGAGAAAAATATAGGAATTAGGAAAACCCTTTAGAACTATCTAAGGAAATCCATGCAGTAGAAGCTGTATCGTTACTTTTTCAGCCACCTATTCAAGGAATGATTCCTCTTATATTAATCAATAATGGATTTATTGTAAAAGTAATAGAAGAATAAAATGTTATCAAGGATGTGAAATCATACTCCTATGAAAGAAAAACAAATAAAGATTTCCTTATTAATGAAATTTCTCCAACAATTTTAATATATGATGGGGAACTCAAAGCACAAGAACAAGGCAAAATACCACTTAGTCAAGGAAGTCAAAATAAAGCCTCGAAATACGGTCTCCTCAAGAAGTGGAGCAAGAACACCTGTGGTTCCTACCACGCAAGCAGTACTACAATGAAAATCACCATAATCAAATACTTAATCATGAAAGAGGAACAAGGATACAGAGCATACCATGAAACTTAGAGACATCATAAAATTAAAGTCCAAACACCCATAAAGTGATAAAACAATAACTAGGCATTTCTCACTAGGTGGATCAATGAAATAGATTAAAAAATATCATTGTGTTCTATCAGAAATCATGTCTAAACATGTATCACAAAATAACAAATGTATCTGAAGAAAAGAAATTTAAAAGAAAAAATGACTGTACAGAAGCTAATGAAGTGTTTTTAATGATTTTAGCTATAGTACTTAGTCTATCTATGTCTACCTATCTCGTGCAGCCCATTCAATTTCTTCCCTTTAGGTAACGAAACCACTTACAGTGGGATTCTACCATTTCTAGGTGATATCCAAGCTTTTTGTTTAATACATTCATTATTAATCCTATCTTTTCTTGTTCAATATGTCAATCCATCCAATGCAATATTCTCCTATTGACTCTTTTATTTCCCAACATTTGATCCAATATACTTTTTCTTGTACTCCGGCAGTACTTTGCTAGCTTAAATAACATTGAAGGAACTATTCTGTTTCATTCACCAAGTATGAATTCCATGAATGATATCCCTTTATTTCCCTGTCATTTTGGAAGATGAACCAAAAGATAATTAAATTGCATGACAAGATAAGATCTGTAGTTTTCACCTCCAATATAGAATTTATATGCCCCTTCCAGAACCTACATTCCACATGGTCCATATTATACTTGCATAACCTAATTGTATTTCTAAAGCATATCTCATGAACCTAACATCCTATTTATTTCATCTCTCAACTCTCTGATAGCAGAGATAGATACTGTATCTACAAAAATAATGCATCTTAAATTGATTCCTGAAAGTGTTTAGGAAGCATGTCAAAGATCAACGTAAAGATACAGGGCTCAAAGTCATCCACAAGAGAAGACATTCATGTGTGTGAACTGTGAACATTCAGCAAGATTATAGGTTTTTAACTGCCTAACCTAATCATCCTCTTTCATACAAACTTAGGAACCAGCTACATTAAAATTTGCAAAGCATAACATAGGGATCTTTATGGGGGACACAAAAACAAAGGGAATAACTATTGAAAAAGTACCTGAAAGTGATATTCAAAGATTCAATTGATGGAAGCAACGTAACAAGAGAGTCAATCTGAAATGAATATTACTGAAGCCAAATCAGATAGGGTCCAGAGATCAAAATCACACAAGCTTAATTAACTCCTATGAGTGAATTAGGTTATCTTGAACAGGAAATAGCTTGCCACTAAGTTTTTTTAGCATTGATTCATATTCAGCATTCAATAAATACCAATTTGGCAAAAGTTGGCAGGAAGGCTTCATGCCATGATGGCAACATATTACAAATTTTAGAAAGTAGAGTCAGTACACAGTACTCAGAATTATTCTGCTTCAGTGGCAGAAACTGGCTTCTGCCCATTGAAAGTCAAGATTATGTACCTCTATTTCCGGAGTTTCGCCATTAAAGAAGGAGATCGCAGCATCAGTCAAAGCCATGGCAGTCAGGGCACCAGCTAGTCCAATTCCTGCCCACAAAAGCCACCCCTTTTGAAGATCGAAAGGTTCTCTCCAATCTGAAATATTATTTCGCCTTTAAATAAAGATGAGATAAGCAACTTCATAAGATACTCTGATTCTATAGATATAAGCCGATTACAAGATCAAAATCTGAATAGAATGAGATTTTGAAACAACATACTGCAGAAATAATTATACAGGAAAGCTACAACACATTCTTCAGCAGAATAAATGGTTGGCATAACATTCAAAACCATTTGCTTGTATCCTATGAAGTTTCGAAAACTTTTCAAATGATCAATTACCATATTTGAAGAAGTCTTCTGACAGTGGCTGGTAATTGTTAGCCATACGATAAAGAATTCCAAGTACAACAGCAGTTATAAGGCTGCCAAAAGAATGCATAAAATAAGAACCTAATCAGATCAATGTGCACTTTAACATCTGAAAGAAAACTATGTTAATGTGGTATCCGAAAAGGGAAAATATAGTCGAAAAGGCAAAAGCCCTAAAGATAAAAGTAAAACATTAGAAAATGCAAGCATTCAGAGATTCTCAAGGATGTAAGTTTGATGAAGAACATAATAAAGAGAATAAGCTCAATATCCTTAACAATTACTAATCAAAAGGAAAAAGGTAGAAGCTACTTCATAATTTGCTAAAATATCTTGCAAAAGTGCAAGGATAATATCTAGAAGAAGATGTTGCATACCCCTGCTCTGCGAAAATTATCTCCGACTTCTCATCTAAACTTAGCTCATCATACTGAATGCCCAGATTTATTACAGCTGCTGCCTCAACCAAACCTGTAATAACAAAACTGGCGGG